>OZ012736.1:321061338-321291338 GCA_963859935.3 Lathyrus sativus
TTGGCAGGGGAGCCTGTGTAGAGGACGCCAGAAAGTTGAGATCCACTGTTGAGCGACACGCATTACTGATATAGGAACTAATCTCCAGACCAGGTCGTCCGGAGACGTTGAGGCTATTGGAAGATGTCCGGGCGCGCCATCCGTCCTGATTTATCTTTGATTTTCTCTTGCTATTCGTACTTGTATTTTGACCATCTCCAGGCTTGTTGGCTGAGGTATTTTCAGTTGTATTCAGTTGTATCTTTGTACTCTGCCCCTTGGCATTTATTTATGTATGAGGTTTCTGATTCTGCGTTTGCTTACTTAGGACTCCATTGTCGTTATGGCTTCTTCTCCGGAACTAGAATCGGGGGGGAAATTAACCTGTTGCATATTTACATGTGTGCATTTGCATATTCATATTGCATGTCAGGTACTTTTTTGAGCTCGAATCTTATCTCCTGCGTCTTACAGGTTGTTTCAGGATTGACGAACAGAGAACTCACCGGTACGCTACAAGAAGCAACAGTAAGAAGATCATGGATCAGGTACAGTCTGAGATGCAGGAGATCCGGGATAGGTTGGCCCAATTCATGCAGACAATGGAAGTTGTAGCCAAGGGCCAGGAACATCTTCAAACTCTGGTGCAACCGCTGCTGGCGCGAGCGGCTGGTAATACTGAATACAACTCTGTTCATGTTGAGACTCCTCGCAGGGAGGAAGTGATACCAAATACTGGTGAGACTGGTACTGGCAACGGCAACGACAACGCTGGTAACAGAAATGCTGATAATGTTAATGGGAACGTGGAAACCAACAGGAATGTTGGTATCAATACTGGTTTCAGTGACAACAATCAGGGTCTTGGCTTTGGCAATCGGGATGGCAATGATGGCGTCAATAATCAGGGCTTCGGCAACGGAGGGTTTGGTGATAACAATCAAGGTTTTGGTAATAATGGCTACGACAATGCTGGGTTTGGCAATGTGAATACCAATGGTGCTGGGATGGGTCCTTTCAATACTGGGTTTGGGACAGTGGCTGCTAATCAAGAGCTTGGCAATCTGAGATATGACCCCAAGTTCTTCCAAAGTGGTCATGGTCATGGTCGTAATGCTGCTTATGACAGATATGGTAATGAGGGTCCGTACTGGAATAGAGATCGTTAGGAAGATTCCTTTTCTAGGCAAGGCATGGGCTTTGAGGGTCCCACTGATAATGATCGGAGGATTAAAATTTTGGAAGAACAGATAAGAGGTATAGCCAATCAAAATTCTGCAGGTTTGGACATGGCTACCATGGGGCTGGTTCCTGGGCTGAGGGTGCCATTGAAGTTCAAAGCTCCCACTTTTGATAAATATAAAGGGGATACATGCCCACGAGTTCATGTGCGTTCATATTACCGAAGGATGCCTGCTTACTCTGATGATGAGAAGATGCTTATGCATTTTTTCCAAGATAGTTTGTCGGGACCATCGCTGGAATGGTACATGGGACTAGAGCCTGCACAGATCGGAAGTTGGAAAGAATTGGCTGATGCTTTCGTTAGACATTACCAATACAACAGTGACCTTGCACCCAATAAGGTCCAGCTTCAAAGTCTTTCATAGAAGAACGGGGAAAGTTTCAAGGAGTATACCCAGCGTTGGCGTGATCTGGCAGCAAGGGTCCACCCACCTATGGTTGAAAGGGAATTGATTGATATTTTTGTTGGAACATTCTCTGGGATGTATTATGATAAATTGCTCAATTACTCGATGGGTAGTTTCTCTGACATGATACTCATGGGAGAACGGATTGAAAATGGCATTAAAATTGGTAAGATTCAAGCCGGTGAATCGACCTCAACAGGAGGTGCAAAAAAGGCCTTTGGTGGTAAGAGACAAGGAGACGCTAGCGCAGTGTATGGTGGTCGAGGACGAGGTAGAGGTAGGAATCAATATATTCAACAACAGGTTGCTAGTGTGACGATCCCTATACCTCAACAACGACAACAACCACAACAGCAGCAGCAATAACAACAAAGGCATAATCCTGCTGAGAGAAGGATCCAGAATGGGAAGCCAAAGAGGGTATTTGATACACCTCCGTCAACGTATGCAGAACTGCTTCAGATGTTGTTAAGTTTGAATCTGGTTGAGAAGAGAACGTTGGAGCCACCCACAGGAGCGCTTCCTTACGGGTATGATACTAGTAAGCAGTGTGAATTTCATTCTGGGGCGCCCGGACATGATATCGAGAGTTGTCATGCTTTTAAACACAAAGTCCAAGATTTGATTGATAGTAAAGTCATTAACATTAGTCAGGATGGTCCCAACATTATACAGAAAACAATGCCGAATCATGGAGCGAATGCTATTTTGACAGAAGAAGATTTGGATTTAGTTATGGACGTAAATGATCTGAAGACGCCTTTAAGCTATGTTAAAAGCAGATTGTTAAAAGGAGGGGTCTTCCCCGGATGTGATGAGTACTGTTTGGATTGTTGGACCCAACCAGAGGGTTGTATTGATTTGAAGAGAGGTATTCAGGCCATGATTGATGAGGGAACTTTGCAGTTTGACCGCACTGCTGTTGAGAAACCTGGTGAGGTAACATGTGAAAAGCAGGGTGAGGTCGCAACAATTACAATTCCACGAAAGACTATTACGATATTAGGGCCCGCCAAGCGGCCAACTATCACGATAACGAAAGCAGGACCCGTTCCTTATGAGAGTACGAAAGCCATTCCATGGAACTATGGGTTGGAAGCTTTTTGCAACGGGGAAAAGATTAATGTGGATAGCCAGCCAGCAGGGGTAGTGGGCAGTCTTGTTGAAGAGGGAGGCATGACCCGCAGTGGTAGAATATTCACTTCACCTGAAATCGAGGCTGAGAGGATTGCTAGAGGCAAAGCCAAAGTGAATGAAGGAGGATCTTCCCAGTCAAAAGAGAAAGAAACATCGATCAAGGATGTAGAAGAGTTTGTGAGGTTGATTCGCAAAAGTGACTATAAGTTTGTGGAGCACTTGCAGCAGACGCCCTCCAAAATTCCAATACTATCATTGTTGCTTTGTTCCAAGGCCCATCGAAATGCCTTGTTAAAAATCTTGGACACGTCTTTTGTACCTCAGGAAGTAACTGTTAATCAGCTTGAGGGGGTACTGGTGCATGTGAATGCCGGCCACAGCCTGGGATTTACTGATTTTGATTTGACGCCTAGAGGTCGGGACCATAATATGGCTTTACACATTTCAGTGGAATGTCGGGGCACTGTTATGTCGCATGTTCTTGTAGACACCGGATCATCTTTGAATGTGTTGCCTAAGAAGGCTATGATGAAGCTAGATGTCCGAGGAATCATATGCACGCCAAGTGATTTGGTAGTGAGGGCTTTTGATGGGACCAGAAGGTCGGTGTTTGGGTCCATAACGTTGCCACTCCAGGTCGGGCCGGAAGTGTTTGACACTATGTTCTACATCATGGACATACATCCAGCTTACAACTGTCTACTTGGGCGACCATGGATACATTCTGCAGGGGCTGTGACGTCCACGCTGCATCAGTAGCTTAAATACATAGTCGGGGACAGTGTTGTTACTATTTGCGGGGAGGAGGACATTCTGGTTAGTCATCTTTCGTCATTCAAGTATGTTGAAGTGGATGGGGAGATCCATGAGACGCCATGCCAAGCCTTTGAAGGGTTGCAGATCAAGGACAAGTCTCATGTTCTTAGCAAAGGGCCAGAGGTGGCCATGTCTTCGTACAAAGACGCTCAGGCAGTGGTTCAGGATGGAACAACCAAAGGATGGGGCCAAGTCTTGGAAATTCCTGTCAAGATGGACAAGTTTGGGTTGGGGTATCGCCCGACGTCGTCAGCTTCCGCATCAGGCGTGCCAAAGTTTAAAGGACCAGTGGTGATCACTTCAGGTGGAGTCTGTTATGAAACGACTAATGTTGTTTCTGATGCTAAAGACGGAGATAGTGACTGCGATATGGACTCGTGGATCAAGCCCGGCGTGCCAGGACAGAATCTGTGCAACTGGTCTATCCAGGAACTTGTCCCAGTGACTACAAAATAGTAATAATTTGTTTTCTCAATTATTGTATGATCCTGTGTCCTACCCGGGGCATAATGATTCTGTTTTTAGGGCTACCTGGTTATGTGTGTACTTTGTTTAATCATTAATAAAGGCATTTTTCGCATGCAAATTTTGTGATCCTTGTTTTTCCTGTTTTTGCTTTAATAATAAAATGGAAACGTGGTTATGTGCTTTGTTTGCATTATTTGAAACATTTAACCATTCTCATTGCAGGATTCATATTTCAGACGACACCGATCACGAACTTCCTATGACTCGCTTCAACTTCGAGCACCCGATATTTCAAGCAGAAGAAGAGATTGTTGAGGATAATGACTTATCAGAGGAGCTGACTCGACTTTTGTAACAAGAAGAGAGAATCATTCTGCCTCATCAGGAGGAAATTGAAATTATCAACGTAGGGTTTGAAGAGGTTGTCAGGAATATCCGGATAGGGGTTGCACTGCAAAATGATGTCAAGCAAAGGCTTATCGAGATGCTGCGGGAGTACAATGATATCTTTGCTTGGTCTTACGAAGACATGCCTGGGTTGGATACTGATATGGTGGTTCACCGTTTGCCATTGCGCGAGGAATGTCCACCGGTTAAGCAAAAACTCAGAAGAACTCGACCAGATATGGCTGTGAAAATTAAAGAGGAAGTTCAAAAACAGTGGGACGCCGGTTTTCTGGCCGTTACAACTTATCCCTCATGGGTCGCTAATATAGTACCTGTACCAAAGAAAGATGGTAAGGTGCGGATGTGTGTGGACTATCGAGATCTGAATAGGGCGAGCCCAAAAGACGACTTTCTGCTTCCTCATATTGATGTGCTGGTCGACAACACCGCTCAATTCTCCGTGTTTTCCTTCATGGACGGCTTTTCGGGCTATAATCAGATAAAGATGGCGCCGGAGGATATGGAGAAAACAAGTTTTATCACCCCGTGGGGAACGTTCTGCTACAAAGTGATGCCCTTTAGTTTGAAGAACGCTGGGGCAACATATCAGCGAGCTATGATGACACTCTTTCATGACATGATGCATAAAGAGATCGAAGTCTATGTTGATGATATGATTGCCAAATCCCAGACGGAGGAAGAGCATCTGGTCAATCTTCTGAAATTGTTCAAGAGGCTTAGGAAATTCAGGCTGAGGCTGAATCCTAACAAGTGCACCTTCGGGGGGGAGATCCGGTAAGCTATTGGGGTTTATTGTGAGCGAAAAAGGAATTGAGGTTGATCCTGCTAAGATAAAAGCAATACAAGAAATGCCAACGCTGAAAACAGAAAAAGAAGTTCGTGGTTTTTTAGGGAGATTGAATTACATAGCTCGGTTCATATCTCATCTAACGGCCATGTGCGAGCCATTATTCAAGTTATTGAAAAAAGATCAGGCTGTGACCTGGAATGAAGATTGTCAAAAGGCGTTTGAAAAAATAAAAGAATATTTGCAGGAACCTCCAATATTGATACCCCCAGTCGCCGGGAGACCATTGATTATGTATTTGACGGTTCTTGAGAAAAGTATGGGTTGTATTCTCGGTCAACATGACGAGACTGGACGTAAAGAGCGTGCGATTTACTACTTGAGTAAAAAGTTCACAGACTGTGAGTCCCGTTACTCAATGCTCGAAAAGACGTGTTGTGCGCTAGCCTGGGCTGCCAAACGTCTGAGACAATACATGCTAAATCATACAACCATGCTAATTTCAAAGATGGATCCGATCAAATACGTGTTTGAAAAGCAAGCACTTTCCGAAAGGATTGCCCGATGGCAGATGGTATTGACAGAATACGATATTCAGTATGTTTCTCAAAAGGCTATTAAAGGTAGTGTTCTGTCAGAATACCTAGCTGAGCAGCCAATTGATGATTACCAGTCGATGAGTTTTGATTTTCCTGACGAGGATATCATGTACTTAAGAATGAAGGACTGCGAGGAGTCGTTGCCAGATGAAGGTCCAGAGTTGGGTTCCAAATGGCAATTGATATTTGACGGTGCCGTTAATTCATACGGAAGTGGAATAGGGGTAATCATTACTACTCCCAATGGGTCGCACATCCCATTCACTGCTAGATTGACCTTTCCAGTTACCAACAATGAGGCCGAATATGAAGCGTGCATTATGGGGCTCGAAGAAGCTATTGATCTGAGAATAAAAAATATTGATGTGTACGGAGACTCTGCTCTAGTTGTAAACCAAATCAAGGGAGAGTGGGAGACTCGTCAGCCCAATCTGATACCCTATATGAATTATGCAAGGAGGTTGTTACCTTTCTTTGACAAGGTGGAACTGCACCATGTACCACGAGCGGAAAATCAGATGGCAGACGCTCTCGCGATGTTGTCTTCAATGTATAAAGTTAACTTCTGGAATGAGGCTCCTAGGATAGTTATCTCTCGCCTTGATAGGCCCGCTTTCATATTCGCCATTGAGGAAGCTTCCGATGGCAAACCGTGGTATTATGATATCCAGAATTTCCTGAAGAACCAAGAGTATCCGGCTGGGGCATCCAGTCGTGATCAGAAGACTCTTAGGAGATTGGCTGGCAATTTCTATCTGAATCCGGATGGTGCTTTGTACAAAAGAAACCATGACTTGGTGTTGTTGCGGTGTGTGGATGAGAAAGAGGCTAAGTTGCTCATGGAAGAAATCCACGAGGGTACGTTTGGCACGCATGCCGGCGGACATGCAATGACGAGAAAGTTATTAAGAGCAGGGTACTACTGGCTGACAATGGAAACAAATTGTTTCAAGTTTGCAAAGAAGTGTCATAAATGCCAGATTTATGCGGACAAGATTCATGTGCCTCCGAGCCCTCTGAACGTTATGTCATCACCTTGGCCTTTTTCCATGTGGGGAATTGATGTGATTGGAAAAATTGAGCCCACAGCATCCAACGGACATCGTTTTATCTTGGTAGCTATTGATTACTTCACTAAATGGGTTGAAGCGGCGTCGTATGCTAATGTTACCAAGCAGGTGGTAGCCAGATTTATCAAGAAGGATATTATCTGCAGGTATGGAATCCCGGAGCGGATTATCACTGACAACGGTTCAAATTTGAATAATAAGATGATGAAGGAATTGTGCCAGAATTTCAAGATTGAACATCACAACTCTTCTCCTTATCGGTCCAAAATGAATGGCGCTGTTGAAGCGGCCAATAAAAACATAAAGAAGATCGTTCAGAAGATGGTTGTGGCCTACAAGGACTGGCATGAAATGTTGCCTTTTGCTTTGCACGGTTATCGTACGACGGTACGCACATCAACCGGGGCGACTCCTTTTTCATTAGTATATGGTATGGAAGCTGAACTACCATTGGAGGTTGAGATTTCTTCTTTGAGGATTTTGCGCGATGTCCAACTTGATGAGGCAGAATGGGTGAAAGATAGATTGAATCAGCTCAGTTTAATGGATGAGAAGAGGCTGGCTTCTCTAGCATATGGTCGGTTGTATCAGAGTCGGATGAAGAAATCTTATGATAAAAAGGTGTGTCCTTGAAGCTTTCAGACGGGCGATCTTATGCTGAAAAAGATTCTCCCACCACAATCAGATCATAGGGGCAAATGGAATCCCAACTATAAAGGTCCATATGTCATTAGAAAGGTTTTCTCTGGAGGAGCCTTACTGTTTTCCACCATGGATGGTGAAGATTTTACATCCCCTGTGAACTCGGACGCAGTTAAAAAATACTTTGCTTAAAGAGACCCGCTGGACAGAAAAAGAAAGTCCAGGCAAAAATGGGGCATCCCGGCGAACCATAAATATATAAGGTTCGGGGCAAAAGTTAGGGATAAAATTGGAAAAAAATGTACACCCGCAAAGTTGAAAACCTGAAAAGGGCAACTTCGGCAAAAAAGGGTATCCCGGTGAACTGAAAACCCGCAAAGGGCGGTTCACGCAAAAGTTAGGGATTTGAAAAAGCAAATTATTGCGGTCCAAGTTTGATACTGCGTTGCTTAGTGGTTTGGGAGTACCTGAGGTTCGTATATCCGAAACAATCTCTTCCGAAGATCGAGTATCGGGAAAGCGTCAGAGTCAGGCGAGTCATAGGAGGATCAGCTCATGGTGTTCGTCTATACCACGTTGCCGACATGTATACAAATTTTCTTTGTGCTTCTGTAATATTTGTATTTTGCTTGTGTGTAACTTCCTCTTTTCAGGAGTTGCATCCAGTGTACAAAATTTTGCCTATTTACAGGCCTGTTGTCAATAAAGCATGTTATTCAGTACTTGATGCTTGTTCTTTACTGTTTTGTTTGTAAAAAACGCTGATGTTTTTGATGAACTTGCATGTACATAAACTTGCTGGCCCTTGCCAATAATTGCTAAAGCTTCGAATTGACTGAATGAATGTCACAGATACTAACCGGGATAGATCTTGTTGTATAGATTTGTTTGTCTTGTTTATGTTTTGCAGGGTTCTCACCTTTGAAGCAAACAGTCAGGAAATTTGTGTTCCCCAACCGGAGTCATGTGACATAGTGATGGTATCACTCCTCCGCAGATGGAAGTCACAGCTTATCCCAGAGAGAGTTGAGATGGTAATTACCCTTACTGGATGTGGTTTGTCCTCCCCAGAAGAGTATTCCCCAAGAAAGTTGCCAAGAGAGTATCCTCAGTGGATTTGAATGTCCCCAACAGAAGGTGCATTCCCAGCAGTGAGTATGTGCACACTCCGTCCCCAGCATGGGTAACTCCCGTAGAGTATAACCAAGTCGTCTTTGGTTCAGAAGGATTATGCCCGCGCAGGATTGTTTCTCCTTCTCCCCAGCAGGTTGTTTTTTTTCCTCCGACAGGATGAACATCCCCAACAGAGTTTGTAATTTCAAGCTTGCGAGCTGTTCCCCAACAGAATGATTATCCCCAACGGATTTGGTTTCACCTGTCCAGCATTTATTTTGATGGAATGTCTGTGATACCCGGTCATCCTCAGCGGATTCGGCTTTGTCTTCAGCGTTTATTTTGCTGAAGCGCCTCTTGGCATCTTTGCATTTTTCATATATCATCATATTTGCATCTACCTAAACGCGTAGCATTTCCATGTCGTATGGAGCACTACGCCATTGTCAAACATACGCATTTTGAAACATAAGCCAGGTTAGTTACCTCTTTGTTTTCAGGTGTTGTTCCCTGTAGAGGAGTGGGATGCTTGCTCAGAAGGATTTCTAGATGTTCAAATTCTCGGCGTGAGATAGGTGATGATAACGTTCGTCCCCTAACAGAGTGGCTTGGTTAAGTAACTTTTCGTCCCCAGCGGGATTCTTCTCAGGTTGCTGTTACGTCAGCATTAGAAGATTTCATGCCTTAAACTTTCGGAGTTGTCACTAGTGATTTCCCCACAGAGTGTTTGGTTAAGTTTCTCATATTCCCCAGCAAAGTATTCTTCAAACGGATCCGTGTTGAAGGAATTGTTACCCGTGCTGACGGTGATTTTTATCCGTGTTGACGAAATTGTACCTGTGTTGATAGTGATTGTTACCCGTGTTGACGAAATTGTACCTGTGTTGACAGTGATTGTTATCCGTGTTGACGGAATTGTTACCCGTGCTGATGGTGATTGGTATCCGTGTTGACGGAATTGTACCTGTGTTGACAGTGATTGTTATCTGTGCTGACGGTAATCTTTACCTGTGATCGACAGAGTTGTCCCCGGTAAAGTTAACAATGATTAGTATCCGTGTTGACGGAGTCATTACTTGTGATTGACAAAGATCGTTATTCCAGTTATGGACGGAATTGTACTCATGGTGATGGAGTCTCTCCTCGTGTTAACGAAGTTTAGTTCAGTTGTGGATGGAGGTTTTTCTTGCAAAGTTAAGTCGATGCCTGTGGCGTCACACAGGGGGTTGATGTTGAAGTCCAAAGTTTTGTCAGATGATTGATCAGTTGTTGCCGTAACAACTGGGTTTAGCATAACGGATGTTGTTCTCCAAGCAGTTTTTGCAGTGTATTTCTGCGATTGGAAAATTTCCGGGTTCCTTGGTATTCAACCGTCTTCTACCTCGATGGTTTGAAGGCCGTTCGCTCTTCATCCAGTCGGGTCCAAGTCGTTTGAATAGGAGCAGCTGTTGTACCCCAAAATTTGCCCAACCTTTTCTTACCTGGTTTATGTTTCATTGCATTATCATTTGCATAGTTATATAATTTGCATATCATGGTATCATTCATATAGTAGGGGATATAGTGTGGTTCTTATCAAGAGAAGCCTAGCAAGAGGTCTCATTCAAGATTGAGAAGTTGTCAAAGTCATCAGAAGGTGGTTTGAGTGCCTAAGGGTTTAGATGTTTGGGTGTGAATCTTCTCCTAACTTGAGGATCAACTGAAGACCATCAGAGGGTTGTGAAGTGTTTAATGTGAGAAGAGGATGTGTATGGAGATCATAGAATGCCTAGAGGGCCATGGGAGAGTTTAATCAAGTCATTGTGTCAAATGCAAGAGCCACAGTTGAGGTGCAAGCAATTAGGGTTTCATCTGGATCAATTCTAGGTCAACTGTGCAATTGAAGATTATCAAGGCCTACTTTTAGGTCATGGAGTTCATGGAATGATATGTTAAGACATTTGTGGTGTTGTTCCAAGATCAAAACAAGAAGAATCAAGAGTGTGGGAAGTTGCTAAATTAGGGTTTCAGTGAAAAATTCCTTGTTTAGTGCCTAACTTCAAGATCATATAAGTCAAGATACAAGTTTCAAATGGATCTTTGGCCAACATGAAACTTGTAGACCATCTCAATACCTTGAATTTTAGTACTAGAAGTCCTCAAGGGGATTTATATAACTCAAGTTATGACCCAGACAAGTTACAAGTCCTCAGATGCCTCTGAAATTTGTCTGTGAAAATCATCTGACTTCAAAGCTATTTTTGACCTAGAAGGAGGTTTCACCTGAACTTTTGGCCAACATGAAAGTTGTTCCTCATGATCTTAGATTTCTAAATTGTACTAGAAGTCCTCCATATGATTTGTAGAACTCAAGTTATGAGGTTTACAAGTCAGGGATATTTTGGGAAAGTAAGATTATAGGCTATTTTCAATCATAGGTCAAAATCTCCAACTTGCACTTGTCAAATGGATTTTTGTTCAACATGAAAGTTGTTCAAAATGTGGTTTTTAGGCCAACCAAGAGGTCATTATGGATTTATTAGGCTCATAGCAAGACTTGGTTTGAAAGGGTTTTAATAAGAAAGATTTTCTAAGGATTCAAAGTTGGAAAATTCAAATAATTGGTTAAATGACCAAAGCATGTCAAATGAGTGATTATTTTGATTGTAAACTTCATTTTAGACACATTGAAATTGGTGAATTTTTGAGTTTAGGTCAATTTTCATGAGTTACCATATGGTTGCTTCAAATGCAAGTTACATAACCAAACACTTCAACAATGCAATTCAGGCCATTCTATTGTTTCATTTTTGCTCACAAGGTAATTTGCAGTTGATTGGAACTTTCTAGAGCAAGTTACACAGCCTGAACTCGTGACTGCTGTATTAGATTGCAAGAGAAAAACAGAAAATGCAATTGGCTGGATTGGGCCTCAAATTGAATTCAAAAGCCCATGGAAAGGTTCTATATATTGATTGGAGTGATTCCAGAGCAATTTTGGAGTCATTTTCGTGCCAGAAGCTGAAGTTGCAGTTGAACATTCAAGAGGAGCAAGTGAAATCGAGTTTTCAGTTTGAAGCAAGATCAAAGAAAATTGAAGGTTGCAAACTCTTCCTAGTGCATCAGTGAACGTATCTGGAGAGTTTTGAAGGGAGAATCAAGCTCCAAGTGCCTCTGTTACTAGATCTACAACAAGTTAGTAACTTTCAAAATTCCACATGATTTAGCATGAGATAGTTAGATTTGAACTTGTGGTTAGGATCTAGGCAAGATGTAGATCGTTTTAGGATCAATTTGGAAACATTTGGTGATAGTTGATCATGACATAGCAATTCTGTTTGGATTCGAATCTCTTGATTCATGAGGAGTTAGAGCAAGTTGATTAGATCAGGATGATCAGTGTAGCATAAGGATGATTTCTATGGTCTTAATTTGGCAATTGGTGATGTTTGATCTGGATGCTATTTCTGAACATTGCTTCGTGTTTTAAAATCCATTGAGAGTTGGTTAATTTGAGTTGGAGATTTGAAATCCTCGTGAGAAACTGAGTGGAATTGGTTTAGACTTTGTGATTTTTGGTTGACTGTAACTTGACCTTCGTCGGAGAAGACAACCGGAGTCTTCTCCGGCCACCGTCCCTGCTCTCTATCCAGCCAGCCTGATAATTGGAGAAGATGAGTCCAAATCCGTTAGATCATGCCTTTGACCTTAACTGACCACCAGATCCAACGATTGTGTTATAATCTGAGAAGTGAGATTTTGGAACCAAAACGCAGGCGTTTAAATAATGTGCTGGCAACGTGTGTGTCTTTGGATGCTTTGACTTGTCAACTGATCCAAGGGCGTGTGCATTTTACTGTTTACTGTTTACTGCTTGTTTTCTTTTGCTGTTTCCCCTAGGATCTCTGATTTCCTTTGTGCAAGAGGGAATTATGACAGACATTAGGTTTTGACCCATGCATGATAATTGTAGGTAGATTCCCTTTCACCCATAGTTTTATGGCGTCTTTCTCTTCTCATCTCAAAACAATTCAAAAATACAGTAATAAGGTTAACTGAAGTCGTGCGTTACGATCCTTAAGCTATCTGGGAAAAGGTTGGTGAAGGGTCCCTCTCCAGTAATCTGGATGTTAGTGTGGTACCCTTTGGGTGACATACAAAGCGTTCACTCCTGGGTCATAGTCTCTAGTGCGACTGAGATTGCAAACATCCTAAAAAAACATTTCTTTCGTAAAAAACTCAAACAAACATTCAAACTCTGTTTTTGTCCTCTTGGACCCTTAATCTCGAAAACCCTTTCTTAAGGAGATAAAAAACTGTCAGACAAACTTGTGTCTTCCGTAGCCTGAATTACGTTTGTTCTAATCTTTCATGCCGTATGAAAGTATGTAGGCACGAAACGCGACATCTTGGCAAGCAACCTTCCCCCTTTTTACCCGTAGTTAGGCGAACTACGCTGAATCTGATTTCTCGTTCCAGACAGGAATACGTAGGCATAAAGTGCGATACTTTGCCGAGTCATTTTCTTTTATTTTTAACCCATACCTTTAGAGTAGATAGATAAACACACCCTTAGATAGAAAACAAGCGTGGATCCCGTCGAGTACGACGGACGTGAGGGGTGTTAATACCTTCCCCTTGCGAAACCGACTCCCGAATCCAGGATTTGGTTGCGATGACCATTCCTTTCCCTCTTTGCGTTAGGTTTACTCTGAGCGTTTCCTTTCCCTCTTGTGGGATAAATAACGCACGGTGGCGACTCTTCTGTCATAGTCGGCGCCGATTTTCGCAGTAGCAACAACGATGATCATTCGAAAGGACGAGAAAATATGAACTAAAGATGAATCTTCTTAAGTGTGATTTTTGTGTGCAGGCTGGAGACTTCCTTGGTTTGTTGTCTAAAAGAAGGGCGTTGAAATTAACCAGAAGAAAAAGAAGGCCATCATGGAAACTAAACTGCCTTCGACAAAGAAAGGACTCCAATCTTTATTGGGGAAATAAACTTTCTGAGGAGGTTCATCTCAAACCTTAGTGGCAAGGTTTAAACGTTCTCGCTGTTAATTCGCCTAAAGAAAGAAGAATTCATATGGTAACTAGAGCAGTAAAGGGTTTTCAACGAAATAAAGGAGTACTTAATGAATCCTCCTATTTTGTCCCCTCCTGTTAGAAATAGGTGCACAAGGTTGTATATTTCTGCCTTAGACTTGACTATAGGAAGTATGTTAGCACAAGAAAATCATAATGGTGTTAAAAGGGCCATATATTACCTCAGTCGAGTCTTAAATGATGCATAAACTAGGTACAGTCTTACAAAAAATATGTGCCTTTGTTTATATTTCTCATGTATAAAATTGAAGCACTATATAAAATTGGTTGATTTGTATGTGCCTTCTCATTTTGATGTTATTAAGCATATGTTATCAAAACCAATTTTACATACTTGGATTGGAAAACGGAATCTTGCTCAGACATAATATTCCTTAACGTGTGTGCCTTTAAAGGCAATGAAGGGGCAGGTGGTCGCCGACTTCATCGTGGACCATTCAATAGTCAAAATAACTTTAAATTACTTGGAGCTAGAACCTTGGAAGTTATATTTCGATGGATCCAGTCATAAAAAAGGGAATGGTATTGGAATCTTAATTATTCCCCCAATTTCGATGGTTGGAAACTTCTTCAGTTTCCTTGTCGTGGTGATCGATGATGAATTTTTTAAAACTAAAGCGTTTGAAAACAAATTCATTCATGGTTTCTAGGGTTGGAGTAAGGTTTTCACCTAGAGGATTTAGCCTTGTGATGGCTTCTATGTCAAACAAAGTTGGCGTAAGCATGCCACAAAGGAAATGAAAAGTATTGGTCCTTCCAAAAATAAGATTGACGTGAGCAACATGGTTGGGTTATACCTAGGGCCAGTTCTAGAGATTTGGATCATGTCATAGATGCCTAGTTTTTCAATTGGCTTTGTCTCTTAAGTTGGACTTTGTCGAGCCAAGTGATGTATTCTTTGTTTTTAGTGGGAGGAGCAGATCAAAAGACACACACATGCTTTTCCACAAAGGACAGGTTGAGAGAGTGTTCTTTGAACATTGAGGGCATGGTATTGGAATAACATGGGAAGAATTTCTTGACCTTCACAGTATTTGACTTTGCAGTCGGGTATGGTTCTAAGAAAGCAAATAACTTACCAGACAGAGAAAA
This sequence comes from Lathyrus sativus, assembly GCA_963859935.3. Lineage (NCBI taxonomy): Eukaryota > Viridiplantae > Streptophyta > Magnoliopsida > Fabales > Fabaceae > Lathyrus > Lathyrus sativus. Next base: position 321,076,187 of record OZ012736.1, read on the forward strand.
ATGAACAAGTACCTGGTTAGATCAAATGGAGATTGTTTTCCTTTTCCATTGGTGGGTTGGGTGCGAATTATCTACCCTTATCATCTTCTTTTGGTGGAATCATGAACGCCAAGGGATTCTTTTCGGTGTCAAGCTTGGATACGGAAGTAGTGGCTGCCATTGTTAGATTTGAAAAAACTTTTACAAAGAAATGGGTTATGTCCGTGTAAGAAGGTTGAGAGAGAAAGAGAAGAAAATGAAAAGATAAGTGCAACTGCTTATTTATAGGAGTTTTGTTTTGTGTCAGAATTGGAAACTTGGCATACGCATGGAGAAGGGAAACATTTTGTGTTAATAGAATTAATGGCATTCATGTTCTCCTATAAAATAGGAGTAATGATGGGATTCTAAGAGGATCTTTTAGAAAATGACAACGCACATTAAAGTGGTATTGATGATGATGTTGTTAGCGAAGAAGATGAAATAGTGTCGAAAATATAATAAAAATGCCACCTTTCTCTTTTCTGATTCAAAATCTAAATATGAAATTTTGGGGGGCAATTTTTTATTTAAGATTTTCGACGCATGCATTTAATAGTAGAGATGAGACAAATATCATGCAATAGTGAGTTGTGGAAATGTCGAAGTGGTTAATCAAGATTATAAGATCTTTTTCGACTTGTCCAAGGATAGTGCCAATTTTGGTCGAATGTTGGAATAAGTAAGATACCAAAGAGGTTCGTTGAGTGTGGAACTTAGTGAAATTTAGAATTATCAAAATTTCCCTATAAAGTTAAAATGAGGTGTGATTTGATAAGACCAGGTAGTTATTCAAGGACAAGTGGCGGTCTGTCGAAGATGAGGGCTGCATGGAGGTGAAGACATGACGTGTTTGGCTTAGTCGACCGTTGTAGACGGTTATTTTAGAGTAGTACATAAGTAGATTCTTGTTTATGTTTTAGGGGTCCGCATTTGTACACAAAATTATACAAACTCAAAGTATTTGTGTGATTGAGAAACGAGTGAGAAATGTACGTATGCATTCCACTTTTATAAAATTCAAGTCTTTTACGTTTAAGTTATTTTCTGCATTTTAGTTATCTTCAGTATTTTACTTTCAAGTTCTTTAGATTTTGATCAGTTTTTTGTTTCAATCCTTAATCAAACATTTTATTTCGAATTTTATGTTAAGTTACTCACATTCATGATTCACTTTGATTTTTTTTATTAAATTTCACAGTAAACAAGTATAAGCATATGCTATAAGAAATTCAAATAGTAGGAGAGTTGCAATACATGGAAGATAAAAAAAAAATGCTAAAATGGAATTAAAATCGAAAGACACAAAAATGGAAAAGTCATCACTATAATTGGAAGGAAAGTACGAAGAGTAAAATTTTTTAGGACATCAATTTAGTCTTTGTCTTCTCGAAGCGCAATTTGACTTGCTCTGCACTTACCTCTGTAGGATGAAATAACATTGGGGTCTCTCCTTCTCTCTTCTTGGGGGTCCTGGCATAAGGTTTCTTTCCTCCTCCAGATGAGGAGTTATTACCATTCTGAATCTTACCCATCTTTATCCCACTTTCAACTCGTTCGCTTTCCATAACCAAATCTGAGAATCCTGCAGAAGTACAACCAACCAATATGTCATAATATGGAACCTGAAGAGTGCTCATAAACATGTCAACTAGTTTCCTCTACATCATAGGAGTTTTAACTCGTGCAGCCAGCTCACGCCACCTCTGGGTGTACTCCTTGAAGCTATCATTCCTCTTCTGAGCAAGATTCTATAGTTGTGTTCTGTTAGGAGCCATGTCACTATTATATTGGTAGTGCTTGATCAAAAGTCTCTGCCAAGTCCTTCCAGCTTATTATATAGGGCCTCTCCAATCCCATGTACCATTCCAGGGATGCCCCAGCTAGGCTATCCTAGAAAAAGTGCATGAGAAGCTTCTCATCATTTGAACTTCTTTTCTGCTTCCGTTGGGAGACTAATCTCCAAATCACGCAAAGAAAATGCGTCCTCCTGTTATTCAACGTCCCAATCATGATTATGACCTCCACCACCGTTATGAACAGCACATTAACTACCTCCACCAACGCCACCTCCTCCCGGAGGATTAGCAACACTAGCACCTCCGCAAGGAGGGATAACAATGCCAACACCTCCGCCAGGAGGGATAACAACACATGCACCACCTCTGTTAGGAGGGTTGGCACCACCAGGAATGCCCCCGCCAGGAGGAATAACACTACCATCTTCAGCTCTGGGTGGATCAATGAGGGGTTGGACCAATGTTCTCAACTGTTCTTGTCCTTGAGCCATATTCTGTATCAGTTCCATAAATTGATTCATACGGGTTCACACCTCAAGTAACTCAGCTTGAATTTGTTCCATTTCTCATTTCTAATTTCCCCTTGTACCGTACCTGTGAATACCAAAGTTTGCTATCCTACTGAAGAAAACCATGTACAGATAAGAAAACCAGCTAAGAACATCTTATATGCAAATGGTTATAAAAATGCAATGCAAATGCCATACTTGATTATTTCCAGGGAGGTCTACACCTTGATTCAATTTTAAACAGCAATAAAACATATGAGATGGATAGAACACTAGCAAAAACAACTCATACATTAACTGAAGAAGGTTCAATAAAAAGTTGATACAAATAGCCCATACAATAGAGAGATAATCAAATACAACAGCCATTGATCCATGCCAACAGGTCTGACGGTGATCAAATTCAAAAGAAGGAAAAGAAATTAAGGCATGTCATCAATATATACTTGAGACAATCCACCCCATCCTCCATGCTCTCTGTTCCAGGCTCGAACCTCTTTGAACAGCTTCTTGGTATCAGAATGCTTCGGCCTCTTGATCAGCTCTTAAATTAGAACATCCCTCCTGTGCAGGATCCCCTCCATGTAACAGCAATGCAACTCTCAAGTATCCACACCAAAAGCATCTTCATGTTTGGGCTTCTTCACCTCTTCTTGAACTTTAAGCTCTTCCATTGCTGACAATATCTCCCTAAGTTGCTGATCACTTCTAATCCTATGGAATGATTCTTCTCTAATCTTGCTCTCTTTGTTCTCAAGCTGCTGCTTCAACTTTTCAACATGGACTCTGAGCTCATCTTCTCTCTCCCTGTTAGAAGTCACAGTGGCATTCCATTGACAATTGAACTTGGAAATTTCCAAATAGGCCTATCTAGCTCCTTCTTCTTCTGTTGGAGTAGGCTATTGGCACTTCTCAAATCTTTACCAATCTGTCTCTTCTCTTGACTTCTTCTTCCAGCTCTTACTCTTTCTTGGTTAACAAGTCTATCTTCACTCTGGCTACATATGTTGATTCATCCTTAGCATGCTTGAGTTGGCAGACTTCACACTTCAACTCTTCGTTTTCATTGCGAAGCTCCTCCTTTTCAACGCACAACCTATTGTATCTCTCCACGTCCACAATAGTAGGCTGCTTATTCATTAATGGGTACAAAGACGCCTTCACAGAGAAAGGTAACAACACCTCTTCAACCCTCTTCTGAATCCACTTAAAGTACAAAGGATAGGCTCTGCAGTCATTCTTCCCTAAGGAAGTCTTCCCCTTCTTGTGAATATTTCCCTAAGCCCCTATAGATTTCTTGAGCAGCTCTTGATCTTCAATACCATGAAAGAACAAAGACTCTTCGACATCCTAATCCTTCGGTTTCCCTCTCAAACCATACCCAAACTGTCTTATAGCAAGGGAAGGGTTATAATTAATACCACCTTTCCGTCCCACCAGGGGTACATTTGGAAAGTATCCACAACTATGAATAATCTCTGTATTCAGTAGTTTCTAGTCAAACTATACAATATTCTCAGAAGTCAACCCCATTAGCCTTTTCAACCACTTCAAGGAATCTTTTGTATCAACAAAAGCACCGGACCAGGGAATATGATTCATAAACCATTTGCACAGGAGTGGCATACAACAAGTCATAAGCCCTCCCTTCCTCTTCTCATTCTTGAAGTGCACAGAGTGATACAGATCACCAAGAAGAGTTGGCACCATATTCTTCATGACAAAGATACGAATAACATTCATATCAATGAAGTCAGCGACGTTGGGGTATAAGATGATCCCATAGACACATAAAGCCAAAAAAACATTGAATGCATACCAACTTTTAGCTTCAGCAAACCTTTGAGCTTCACCCACCAAGAAACTCAGATGGAATCCTTGGAAACATCCTTTGCTAGCCATATTATCCACCAAGCCTGACTTACTTAAAAAAAGAGTAGAAGCAACATCACCAAGCCCGGGATTCTCCTTGGAACTAAAGAAAGGTGCTATATCCTTAATTGGAACTCCCAGAATAAGCGCAAACTCCTCCATGTTGGAACCAACTGATAATTCAAAAAGATAAAACACCTCAAGGAAGGGTCATAAAATTGCAGACGAGTATGGATGCCATTATGTTCATACTTGTTGAGGGTGTGAAGCATGTTCAATATCTTCACATAATCCTTTTTGAAATCCTCCAAAACACTAGGATCTGCCAACGCAACCAACGCATGAAGTGAACTCAGAACCAGTGTTGGAAACTTGTAAGCCACATTCTTCTTCCGACCAATGTCCATCTCTGCAGATCTTGAGCAATCATTCGAGAACCCACAACTCAAGACGTGTGCCCCAAGAGCAATCATTCGAGAACCCAAGTAGTGCTAGACCTAAAGAATTTGATAATTTAGAAAATAGTTTGTTTAGTCGTATTTGAGGAGTGATTTAGTTAGGTTAAAAACTTCAGTCGAACTAAGGTTTTTGGATTAAAGGCTTTCGAAAAGAATTAATTATTTTTAGAAATGAAATTCGAAAAAAACACAACCTAAGGCGTGCGCCTCAAGAGCATTCATCCAAGGATTCACGGAGTGCTAGACCCCAAGAACCCACTACTTTCGTTAATTGTTAAGAAAATATTTTGGACTTATTAATCAGAAAGATTTTTGAAAGAACTTAACCAAATATTCCCATCAAAATCATTATTGAAATTCAGATGAAAACCAAATTCAAGTTCAACTAATGTTCAAATAAGAACTCAATTAAACTCGACGAGGAAATTAATCATAAGAATTCTAAGCCAAATTGCTAACAAGAAATTCAAGTTAAAACTAAATCCTAACCAACATAAAAAATTATTAAAAATCAAATTGTCTAAACCAAGTGTCCATAATCTAATTAATCAAAATTACAACACTCAAAGTAAAGTTAACACTTAATCAAAATTTAGATCAAAGTCAAAATCTAATATAAATCAAACTATATCAAAATCAAAAATAATTTTAACAAGATGATTAGCAAGAGCTTAATCAAAACCTAAGATCACAACTAAATTAAATTAAATTACCAAAATTAATTAAATCTAAGATTTAAATCTAAATAAATCAAATTAAACAAAGCTCACATTAAAATTTAATAACCCAAGATTCAATTAAAATTAAAATTATCACCAATATTTACTTAAAACCAAAACCACAATTGACATTAACTTTTAAAATAAAAATTTAGAATCTAAACAATATAAAATATGATTAACCAAACTAATAAATGATTTGTGTGGTGCATTGTGGATGGGCTTAACTTAAGAGGCCATAAACCTATATGAAGCCCAGGGGTGTATGAGTGTGAAAAATGGGGATGTGAAAGAAGAAATAAAAAAGGAAACGTGGGCCTAAGACTTGTGGCCCGGTCCCTATCCACCAAGTTCTATAACCCGGCCTGGCAAAACAACAAAAGGAACTTAACAAATCTAGTTTTATCTTGACTTATCTGCTATTTTCCTGTTCTTCTCCTAAAACATCATCAACCCAATGCCATTTTCTCTTTCTCTTCGTCACAAACTCTTCAGCTGCAATCTCACCCCCTCGCCCAATCAACCGCGACTTCATTCCACTTCAACATTCTACCCCTCAACCGCCGCTTCTCTTTCGCTTCATCCATTAATTCATCGCCGGCGACTCGTTCTTCCTTGTCGCGAAAGACTCTTAAAACGACAAGAAATCACATATGTTTTACGCAACAATGTCGTTTGGATATGAAGACAAGGCTTGAAGGCTAAACCGAGATCCGAGTTGTGGATTGCTGCTTAGTGTTGAATGCTGAATTGGTGAACTCGTGTCATTGAATGCTGGTTTTGCAGGTTTTTTGGATTGATGATAAAGAATGACGTGAGGTGATGAAAATTGATTTCTGGATTTTCTTGAGATTGAATGATGATGAACGAAGGGTGCTTGAACAAGGTGTTGGAAGAATTTCGTGGTGTCGCGTTTGAAAATAAAAAAAAACTGAGATGTGGTGTTGTGTTGGTTTGAGCAAGAGAGCGGCGAAGAAAAATGAGTACCCAGTGAAGAAAACGTGAGGGATTTTTGTAGGTAAATGTGAGAGGGTAGAATGGTATTTAGGATGAAATTCTGTTAGGGGTTATTTTTGGAATTTTCATCTGAAATCTTGTTGTAAATTTTGATTCAGTTATGGTGAATTTTATTTGGATCTGTGAAAAGTTAGTTGAGCAAGGAAATTATGTTGCTGAGTTCTCACTACCCTTTTTATTCTTCTATTATGACTCATCTTTATAGTTGCCACTCCAAATTTGAATTGTTATTTTGTTTCAATGTCATGTCGTGGTGGGCCCTCGTTATTTTCTTTGTGAATAAGTTGTTGCAGCTAGTTGTCTTTTGCATTTTTTGTGTTGGGACCACTTAACATCATTTATTGCCAATGGCAATAAAAGCTGGGATAGGACCTCATCAGAGTGAGCCTCCCCATGCGCAAAAATGGAGCCGTGGCAATAGCCTTCCTAGTGCAGTGATTTCCAAACCTGCTTGATGACATATGTGTGCTAACACTTAAAGTATATTTCTCAATTGAAATTTTGTCACAACCATATTCCATACTTAGAAAAGGTTAATTTAACACTATTGGATACAAGAATGAATATTGGATTCAATTTGAATATGGAAGGGTTCATATACAAAAAGAATGGTTTAATAGGTTGGGAAGTAGTTATGGACATGGATTAAAAGTGATTTAATTGGATATGAAAAAAAAAGGTTAGCTAAATTTAAGGGTTATGGAAATTTTGGACAATGGTTTTAGAAAATGGATAAATAAAAAGGTTTTTAAATGGATTAAAAATGGATTAAAATGTGGACTTTTGTAGTGTAGAGGAATTATTTAGAAAAATGGTTCCAAGAATGGGTAATATATATATTTTTTTGAATGAATATTGAAAATAGATTTAGAAAACAAATTAATAAATGGGCAATTGGTTTATTGGATATGGACATGAGAATGGATTTAGACATTAAATTGTGGATCTAAAAATGGATGTTTGGTTTTGCATGGATTTAAGCTGAAATGAACTTAAATATGGATGTAGGAATTGGATTTGGAAATTCAGATTTGGTCATGGATAACAAAATGGTTTCAAGGTGGATAATGATGGATAGGAAATGGCTTATGGATAGGAGATCCTGATTTTTTAGCCCACAACCAATCTTGACTTTCACAAACCTCTAATAAGACATGAAACACGTCTACCACCGAACATCCCGCAACTAAAACAGCAGACATCATCTTTAATTCTCTGAATCTTTGATCAATAAGTTATGAACCACTTTGAATTGGTTTGAATCGATCTCTTGGAAAATAAATCCATAGATGAACACAACTCGGACAAATAAATTACTTGTATGTAAAGCAGAGGCCACCTGAATTAACCTAGATCAAACTTCTCATAAATTACTCTTTGATAACCTGATGAACTTCAATACAAAACATCTTGAATACATATTTCCTGAGGAATAGCCACAGATGTAGGTAACTTTGAAATAGAAGTAAGCTCTTGATGGTTTGACCAAGATGAGGTCAAACTTCCATCTGATCATAACTGAATAACCACCCCTGACTTGAAGCTATGGCATCACATCTGATAACTCTGATATCTTTTCCCTATCATATAGCTTGGACAATTGATCTTTGTCTTGAAATTTGATCACGAGAATGAGAACATATCCTTGTTTTATCTCAACTTGATTAAAAAAATTTGGCGGGAGCTTATAATCACCAATACGCGTCCATCCAATCATAATGCCCTAATTTAGATGATCATGGCTCAATAAATGAAGGTTTTGAAAAGGTAGGACAAATTTGGGGTATAACACCAGGGCTTCTATATTATGTCTTTTACCTGTTATGTTAATTATGTTAACCAAGTTAAATGTTCAAGGTTGTTATGTTATGTTTTTTACCTACTATGTTAATCATGTTAACCAAGTAAATGTTCAGGACTGCTATGTTATGTCTTTTACCTGCTATGTTAATTATGTTAACCATGTTAAATGTTCAGGGCTGCTATGTTATGTCTTTTACCTACTATGTTAATTATGTTAATCATGTTAAATGTTCAGGGCTGCTATGTTATGTCTTTAACCGTGTTAAATATTTAAGACTTCTATGTTATGTCTTTAACCATGTAAAATATTCAGGGTTGCTATGTTATGTCTTTAATAATGTTAAATGTTCAGGGTTGCTATGTTATGTCTTTACCATGTTATGTGTTCAGGTTTTGGTACCGGCTATTCTTGAGACAAGCTAACATGTTGAACATAGATTATGTGTTGAACACTTGAATGGAAATTGGAGGAAGAAATATCTTGGGATATTGATGTCCTTATACTTTCTGTATTTTTACACATTTTGGAGAGAACTATTTCTCATGGTTAAGGCCTAATGTGATAATGTAATTTACTGTTAAACATCAATGTTGTTCAATAATCAAACACAATGCATTGTGAATAATCATTGACGTGGTTGATGCCCTGTGTCATAGTCTACCTCACTTGAAATTCAATCGGGAAGGAAATCGACTTGCTGTTACGACAAACGATGGTGGTTTTAACATCCTCTATAATGTCGATAGTCTCAAATACTTAAGTGCAAGTTCTATGATTTTTGGATTGACTACATTTTAGTAAAATAACATGTTGTTAGAATGATGTTATACTAGATGTTATGCCATGACAATCAGACATCATGTTCTGCATGGTATTGTGACATGTTCTAGGACATGTTATACCAGAAAGTTAGGGCATGACTATTTTGGTATTTTTAGTGTGATTTTTGAGTGTGTTCTGATTCACACATGTGCGTTATTCATGGGGATATATTGTGGGAATTTCTGTTATGACAGATTTTGTTAGTTTTCATAAAAAGGTTCCTTGAGCCTTTTTAGGAAAGTTTGTATTTTGTTCATATTACTGCGCAAGATGATTTGCAGTGAGTTAAAACTGATTGTTGCTATTTGTGCATTTCAAGAAGCCCAAGTCCATTAGGTCTGAAGGTATTTAAAGTGAAGACCTAACCCTGTTGAAATAGAAAAACACATGAAGAATTTAGGGAATATGGATTAGTCGTGTTTTGGTTGGTTTTTAGAGTTTAGTGTTTATCAATTGTATGTCACTCATGTATCTTCTGATGCATTGAGGTTGACTGATTGTTCATGTTAATTGTCCATTCTAAAGCTTTTAAGAAAAAGTGTATTGTTCTTGGTCGAAGCTTTTAAGCAAGACTAAGTATTGTCTTGGAAGTGTGCTACTTCTACTGTTTGTTGTTGTTGAATTGTTACTGGTATTATGACTGATTAGGAAGTGAGAAGGGGATCTCATATCTACAGGGTTTCTAGGTAGAAGTTGCACAAGATAGAGATTAGGCGAGAAGTTGTAAACGGGGGAGTTTAGCTTTAAACTAATAATATCATAGTGAATTTCCTTCCTGGTTTGGTAGCCCCCAGATGTATGTGAGTTGTACCGAACTAGGTTAACAATTGCTAGTGTTATTTTTAATTTTCTATCATTTAAATCTCAACATTTTTATTTGTGTGTTCAAGTTGTTTTGATCCTAGTGTTGTGACATCTATCTCGACTTCTGGTATTTGTGTTCCAGAATTTCAATTGGCATCAGAGTAGGTCACTCTGTTCTATTTTTGGGTGAGCTCCAGAAGTTTATATTCTGGTACTATGGACAAGGAAGGAGGAGGAAATGTTAATAGGCCTCCAGTCTTGGATGACACTAATTATGACTATTGGAAGCTACATATGGTGGATTTCTTAAAATCTATGGATAGACAAACTTGGAAGCTATCATTAAGCTTTGGGAGCACCCTGTGGTTAAAGATAAAGATGGCAAGGAGACCTTGAGGCCAGAAGAGGACTGGACCAAGGAGGAAGATGAAACTGCTCTTGGAAATTCCAAAGCCTTGAATGCCTTATTCAATGAATTTGACAAGAAATTTTGTAGGTTAATCAACACTTGTACTATGGCTAAGGATGTTTGGTAAATTCTCAAGGCAACTCATCAAGGAACATCTAAGGTAAATATGTCTAGAATTCAGTTACTCACTACTAAATTTGAAAATCTAAAGATGAGGGAAGAAGAGAGAGTATTCATGACTTTCACATAAATATTCTTGAAATAGCTAATTTCTTTAGTGCCTTGGGAGAAAAGATATCAGAGGAGAAGTTGGTGAGGAAGATTCTTAGGTCTCTCCCTAAGAAATTTACATGAAGGTCACAACCATTGAAGAAGCCCAAAACATCAGTAGTATGAGAGTTGATGAGCTAGTGGGATCACTTCAAAAAATTGAATTGACCTTGAATGATAGAATTGAAAAGAAGAACAAAAGAATTGCTTTTATATCCAATGCTGAAGATAAAGAGGGTCAAGCTAACCTGGATACTGATGAAGGACTTTCAAATACCATTGTTTTACTTGGGAAGAAATTCAATAGAATTCTAAAGAGAATGGATAGAAGAGGAAGACCAGGTGTCAAGGACATCACATCTGACATCCGGAATAACTAGGATTCTCAAAGGAATACCATAACTGAAGAAAAGTCAAATCAAAGTAAAGGGATTCAGTGTTATGAGTGTGAAGGTTTTGGTCATATTAGGCTAGAATGTTCCAACTATCTCAGGAAGCAAAAAAATGGGTTGAGTGTTTCTTGGTCTGATGATGATGAGTCAGAAAATGAATCCAACAAAGAGACTGTTGAATCTGTTATTGCTCTCTCTAGAAGATGGGCTGATGAAGTAGAAGCTTGTGATGAAGATGATCTCTATGAAGATTTGCATGTGTATTACAAGGAAACCTACAATAGGTGTGAGGAACATCATAAGACAGTGGAAAATCAGAGAAAGGCCATGGCTGAATTAGAGAATGAGAAGAAAGAACTCTTAGGTGTTGTCTCTCATCTTCAAAGTAAGATAACTCTCCTAAATTCCAAGCTCAATAACGTTACAGATTCCTTAAGAAGGATGAAAAATAGGGCTGACCAAATAAAAGATACCAGAGATATAAAAGTTCATTATCACCCTGATAATAGACAAAGAAGAATGTCTGAAGAAAATCTCTTTCCTTATGAAAGGAAGAAGATGACCACAATGTCTAACCATATGTTACAACATTCTGGCAGACATAATGAACCTCCAAATAATTTCCAATCTTTCTGGAGATGTCATTATTATGGATAGTATGGTCACATAAAGCCTTTCTGTTATAAATTATATGGAAATCATATACCCTCAGTTTAGTCCAAGGATAAGCTAGTCAACAAAAAGAGAAGTGTCAAAGATATGGGTGTTAACCTTATAGCTCACACATCCTTGAGAGCCTCAAATAGATAAGATTGGTACTTTGATAGTGGATGTTCTAGACATATGACAGGGGTTCGAAAGTTGTTGATGGGTATTAGGTCCCTGCCCACATGTGTTGTCAGATTTGTTGGTGGTGTTAAAGGGGAAATTAATGTAGTTGGTAAATTGGTGGATGTTGGATCACCTGGACTGGAAGATGTTCTTCTTGTGAAGGGACTAACTATTAACCTCATCAGCATTAGTCAGTTGTGTGATCAGGGTTTGTTGTTCATTTTCTCCAAGTCAAAATGTCTAGTCAAAGATGAGAAAAATGCTATTCTGACGAAGGGTGTAAGGTCTAAAGACAATTGCTATCTTTGGGAACCTCAGATAACAACTTACTCTTCCACACGTTCAAAAACTCAAGAGGATGAAGTGAAGCTATGGCACCAAAATCTTGGACATCTTAATCCTAAAAGAATAAAGCAAAACATATATGTAGAAGCAATTAAAGGAATGCCAGATATAAAGGTTGAAGAAGGGAAAGTTTGTGGTGAGTGTGAAGTTAGGAAGCAAATGCTGATGTCACACCAAATGTTGCATCAACTGACTTCATCAAGAGTACTAAAACTTCTTCATATGGGGGTTATGGGACCTATGGAGACTAAAAGTATGGGTGGAAAGAAGTGTGTCTATGTGGTTATGGATGATTTCTAAAGGTTTACATTGGTAAACTTTCTTAAAGAAAAATCAAACATCTTTGAAGCTTTTAAGGATTTATGTCAAAGTGTTCAAAAGGAGAAAAATAGTTTGATTGTCAAGATTAGAAGCTATAATGACAAGGAGTTTGAGAATTCCAAATTCACTGAATTCTTTGAGTCTAAAGATATCATTTATAACTTTTCTTCTCAGCTAGATGGAATTCTTGGATATACAAGAATCAACTAGAGTCACGCTTCATGCTAAGCATCTGCCATATCATTTTTGGACTGAAGCTATGAATATTCATAATAGGGTCACTTTGCGAGAGAGGACTTCTTTCACTCTCTTTGAGCTATGGAAAGGAAGGAAGCCTATAGTGAAATACTTCCATGTTTTTGGAAACAAATGTTATGTTCTAACCAATAAAGATCAAGATGATAAGATGGATCCCAAAAGAGATGATGGGATGTTCCTGGGTTATTCTTCAAGCAGCAGAGCTTTTAGAATCTTTAACTCCAGAACTGAGATGACAATGGAATCTGTCAATATGGTGTTTGATGATTATAAACAAAGGATGGATATTAAGTACAATGTTGGAATTTTCTCTATGCAGACTAGTCGGGAAGAAGAGGAAAGCTGTAATTTCTCTAGCATTATGTTAGATAACTCTCAAGATATTTCAGATCTCTCTGGAAAGGGTCATTCAGATCAATCCAAGGATCTCATTGTAAGACAACATATAGATAGATACATTACTAGGTCTACAAAGAAAATATCAAACTCATGTCTTGTTTCCAAGTCTGAATCTAAGAGAAGTTCCATTGTCCAAGAGAAAAAGATCTTGAATTGCTTCATTGGAGCACGAGATTGTGATATGGAGTACTTCTACAACACAAAGACTATGATGAAATGATTATGCAAAGAAGAATGTGTGAGTGATATGACAAATAGTCTGACTGCCTAGATTAGCAAGGAGCAAACATATGTTTCTTGGTGTACTAAAGCAGTGTATGATGAAATTAGAAGAGGTTGTCTTCAACTAGTGTGGATGAAACAGATACTGAGGAAACATGATGACAAGGTTGATGTTCTGACATTATAATGTAAGGGTCTGGATGTTATCAGCTACTTCATCTGGAACAAGAACCCTGACAGGTACAATTAACTAATAAGGAGTCTTGATAAAGGAAAGGTTGTTATTTTGAAAAGTGTAGACACTAAGGATCATCTTATTGTTATGTTTACTAATGCTTCATATGGAAATGATCTTGAGGACATAAGTTGTGAAGTAGGAACTGGTGTTGTTGAGGAGTTGTAGCAATTACAAAAATGGAGGAATGCAACATATATTGCATTTTTCCTATATTCTCTGATGCATGGTAGGCTTGAGCAAGAGAAGACTGTTAATGAATGGAATAAAAGATCTCTGCAACATAGAAGGACCGGTTTGAAGATGTACTTAAAGGTTGTGATGAGGAAGTTTAGTATCAACACTCTTAAATTATGTGATATCTTCAAGGAATGTAGAAGGATCTTTGATAGAGGGAAGAGTTGAAAGATCATCTAAAAAGGATCTGTTATAATTGAGTTTCTGTTACAGATATTTGTGTTTCCATAAGTGTTTATGATTTATGCATTTTGGTTGTTTATTTCCATTAGAACTGTTTGTAGCTCTTGCTACTGTATGCTTCCATATATGTGTGGTTCCATTTATCTTTATGTACATTTACTCTATTTTCCTTTTGTCAATTTTTGGCTAAAAATAGGGAGTACAATGTTGATTTGTTTGCTGTTTCTGATATTAGATCAGATGTCATGACTTTATGTCATGACTTTAAGTAATGTTTATAGACTGCTTAGGAAGAGTAGACTTTCGTTGTTGTTTCCTGGTTGTATGCAACATTTAGGGGGAGCATGATAGTCTGTTGTATGTCTGTGCTGAAAGGTAAGATCCTCTGTTGTTGGTGTGCAAGAGAAAAATGTTTGATTGTGTTGATGTTTCTAAGTTGGAGTATGTGTTGTTGTGTTTGGGAGAATGCATTATTCTCTGCAGTTGGTTGTGATGTTCAGGGGGAGTGTACTTGTGTTTGGTGTTTTTAAAGTGTGGTACTATTGTATGAACTTGCATGAGTTCATGCTCATGTGTTTTTTCCTGTGATTTGGTTTTCCCCTTCAGGGGGAGTACTGGTTATGTGTGACAGGAGGAGCTGTATACCTGTTTGATTTGTATCTGCAAGGTTGCAGTTTGTACAAAGTTTACATGTTCTCATGTAGCTTATGTTGTTTTGTGATGCTAGACCAGATGTCTTGACATTGTGCTATCAGGTGTGTTCTATTATTTTGACAACATTTTGTTTGGGTTAGTGACTCTTGCTGTATGGGTTTCTTTGTTTCTGTTTGTTTCCGCTGGTATGCCTGTGATGTGTGCTAAGGTTGGTTTAGCCAAAATTTTCCAAAGGGAGATATTGTAAGTTCTATGATTTTTGGATAGGCTACATTTTGGTAAAACAACATGCTGTTAGCAAGATGTTATACCAGATGTTCTGCCATGACAGTCAGACATCATGTTCTGCATGATGTTATGACATGTTCTAGGACATGTTATAGCAGAAAGTTAGGGCATGACTATTTTGGTATTTTTAGTGTAATTTTGTAGTTTGTTTTGATTCACACATGTGCATTATTCATGAGAGTATATTGTGGGAATTCCTATTATGACAGATTTTGTTAGTTTTCATAAAAAGATCCCTTGAGCCTTTTTAGGAAAGTTTGTATTTTGTTCCTATTATTGTGCAGGATGATTTGCATTGAGTTAAAACTGATTGCTGCTATTTGTGCATTTCAAGAAGCCCAAGTCCATTAGGTCTGAAGGCTATTTAAAGTGAAGAGCTAACCCTATTGAAGTCGAACAACACATGAAGAATTTAAGGAATAAGGATTAGTCGTGTTTTGGTTAGTCTTTAGGGTTTAATCCTTGTTAATTGTATGTCACTCATGTATCTTTTGATGCATTGAGATTGAGTGATTTTTCATTGTTAATTTTCCACTCTAAAGCTTTTAAGCAAGAGTGTATTATTCTTGGTAGAAGCTTTTAAGAAAAACCAAGTATTGTCTTAGAAGTGTGCTAGAGGGTTCCTAGGTAGAATTGCACAAGATAGGTATTAGGCAAGAAGTTTTAAACGAGGGAGTTTAGCTTCGAACTAATACTATCATAGTGAATTTCTTTCCTACTTTGGTAGCCCCATGATGTAGGTGAGTTGCACCGAACTGGGTTAACAATTGTTGGTGTTTTTTTTTACTTTTCTTTCATTTAAATCTCAGCGTTTTTATTTGTGTGTTCAAGCTATTTTTGTAACGCCCGTTCTTTTTAAATTAAATTATTTATGAATTGTTGGTGTGCCCTTATGTGGGAGTGTGTCTGAGAGCGTTGGTGGGTGTCCTTAAAGTATAGGAAATCATTTAATAAATATGGAGTTTAATAATAATATAGTATAATTAATGATGATGATAATTTAATTATTATTATTATTATTATTATTATTATTATTGTTATTATTAGTTATAATATTAGTAGATGGAATAAGTGAAATAGGGAAGCTATTAGAGAAGCTGTGGGGGAAAGGAAGAAAAACACGATAAACTGCTCAGAAACAAAATTTAGGAAAAAGGTGGAGGAGAAGGGAAAGAGGAAAAAGGAACGTAGCTGTGGAGAAATTGAGAACAGAGAAATTAAACGCCAGAGAGAATTCAAGGTATTTGCAAAAGAGTCACTGGAGAGCAAACCGGAACCGGGAGTTTAGAGTTGTCCTCAATCCAAAGGTAAGGGTGGGGTTCAATTATATAACTATGGGTATGATCAATTTCATGAAGGGAATTGAATCATGGGGTTAGTTCCCGTAGGTTGAGAAATATTAAGGGTTAATGTTTGTCTGTGCCTGAATTAGTGTTTTATGTCATTAGTTCTATGTAAATAATATTGGGAAACGGCGCCGACATGTGCTAATTTCCCATTTGTTGAGAGGGTTGTTATGGTGTCCTCATTTGATTATATTATGTTGAAAGTTGTGGTTACGTGATCCGTATGAAATTGTGATGCTTTGGTTATGGACAATTTGGTTGTAGGCTTAATGCCTTGTTGCGTGGTTGTGGTGGTTGTGTTGTAGTCCATAATAGCTGCATCTCATAGCATATCATCCTGTTTGGCCTGTATTGGCGTTGGTTGTGCCTGTATTGGCGGCCTATAATGGCAATTAAATTGGTTGTGGAGTGCTGCTCCAAATTGGTACCACATGCATATGCATAGTTGAGTCGCATAGTGTCGCGTCGTTATGTGTTTGCAAGTAATGATGAGTTGCTGAATTTTCCTGCTAATTGTTGCATATATGAATGATGAATTTCCTGGTAGTTCATTGTGATAATATTTGGAGAACTGCGAGAATTATAATGTTGTAATATGATCCTGACATGAATTTTATCATGCCTTATGTTATAATTTTGATATCTCACCCTTTACGTTGTATGTTACCTCTGTTGGTGGTAATTTGCAGGTAACCCGGAATAGAGTGTCGCTTTCCGTTTAAGGTGTCGTTGGTCGCTCTGATACGTAGCACTCTTGGAGGGATGAACGATTGATGTTATTGTTTTAATTGAATTCCTTGTTGCTTAAATTTATTAAGTACCTTTCTTTAAATTGATTGCTTCTGATAGTGCCAAATGTTGGTTGTATGCACTAGACCGATGAAACGGTAGTGCTGATTGTTATGGTTGAAACTAGTTGTTTTAGGGAAATTATGCAAGATTATTACTTGCTGAATTTTAATGGAATTTAGTTGCAGACTTTCTGGTCTTGCTTTGGTCTATTATAAATGTTGGAAGTGTATAATATTTCGCTGTGAAATAATAGGTTGTCTTGTAATTTAGATGTTAAACAAGTTGTCGTTAATTGTTCATCCGGATCTGTGCTATATATGGGTGTATGTTATCTGTTAAGGTAAAAATGTGACACCTCTGATGCATCCCAGAATTTGTGAGTGTGACGGTCGTCACCACTCTATGACGCTCTTCACGATCGTCACAGTCGTGACATCTATGACGATCGTCATGACCACCACAATTGTGCCAGTTCCTTACGATTGTCATGATACTTGTTTTTGTGCACTCTGATTGTTGTTTTGCCTAATTATACGGTGGGTTAGAATGGGGTGTTACATTAGTGGTATCAGAGCAGGTTGTTCCATCCGACCAAGTTATCGATTCAGTCGTCGTGTCTAACAACTGAGTATTATTGTTTGTGAAATCTGACTGCTAGTTGTTGCAGTTTGAGTTGAAATGGCTAGAAGGAATGATGCTGCAATTGCTGATGCTCTACAAGCTATAGCTAATGCTATGGAAAATCAGCCGAATCCTGTTGGAGATGCTGGGTCTCGCAGTTTGGTAACGTTTCAGCGGGATAATCCACCTATCTTCAAGGGTAGGCACGATCCTGATGGTGCACTGGACTGGTTGAAGGAAATGGAGCGAATCTTTCGTGTGATGGATTGTACTCCAACACAGAAGGTTCGTTATGGGACTCATATGCTAGCAGTTGAAGCTGATGACTGGTGGCTAGAGACTCGTCCGATATTGGAAGGTGCAGGTGAGGAAGTCACTTGGACTGTATTTCGTAGGGAATTTCTGAAGAAGTATTATCCGGAAGATGTCCGTGGTAAGAAAGAGATTGAGTTTCTTGAACTGAAGCAAGGAGACAAATCCATTACCAAGTATGCTGCGAAATTCAAAGAGTTGGCTAAGTTTTATCCGCACTACAACGCAGAAACCGCTGAGTTCTCTAAGTGTATCAAGTTTGAGAATGGATTGAAGTCTGAAATTAAGAAGGCAATTGGGTATCAGAAGATCCGTTTTTTTGATGTGTTGGTTGAGAGCTGTAGAATTTATGAAGAAGATAGCAATGCTCATTACAAGCTGTTGAGTGAGAGGAGAGGCCAGTTGCAGCAGAATCGCGGTAAGCCTTATGACCCTCTAGTTAGCAAAGGGAAACAGAGAGCAACCGATGACAAGAAAACTAGTAGGGGAGATGCTCCTATTGGTATTGTTTGCTATAAGTGCGGGAAACCTGGTCATAAGAGTAATGTGTGTAACTCTGGACCAGTGAGATGTTACCGTTGTGGTGAGCTGGGACACGCTATTGCTGAGTGCAAACGCAAGGGGATGGTTTGTTTCAACTGTGGCGAAGAGGGACACCTGTGTGACAAGTGTCAGAAGCCTAAGAAAGAAAATACTGGTGGAAGGGTGTTCGCTCTATCTGGAACTCAGACATCTGTGTGACAAGTGTCAGAAGCCTAAGAAAGAAAAGACTGGTGGAAGGGTGCTGCTCCAAATTGGTACCACATGCATATGCATAGTTGAGTCGCATAGTGTCGCGTCGTTATGTGTTTGCAAGTAATGATGAGTTGCTGAATTTTCCTGCTAATTGTTGCATATATGAATGATGAATTTCCTGGTAGTTTGTTGTGATAATATTTGGAGAACTGCGAGAATTATAATGCTGTGATATGATCCTGACATGAATTGTATCATGCCTTATGTTATAATTTTGATATCTCACCCTTTATGTTGTATGTTACCTCCGTTGGTGGTAATTTGCAGGTAACCCGAAATAGAGTGTCGCTTTCCGTTTAAGATGTCGTTGGTCGCTCTGATACATAGAACTCTTGGGGGGATGAACGATTGATGTTATTGTTTTAATTGAATTCCTTGTTGCTGAAATTTATTAAGTACCTTTTCTTTAAATTGATTGCTTCTGATAGTGCCAAATGTTGGTTGCACGCACTAGACCAATGAAACGGTAGTGCTGATTGTTATGGTTAAAACTAGTTATTTTAAATAAATTATGCAAGATTATTACGTGCTAAATTTTAATGGAATTTAGTTGCAGACTTTCTGGTCTTGCTTTAGTCTATTATAAATGTTGGAAGTGTATAATATTCCGCTGCGAAATAATAGGTTGTCTTGTAATTGAGATGTTAAACAAGTTGTCGTTAATTGTTCATCCGGATCTGTGCTATGTATGTTATTAAATGTTTTGCTGCAGATGTATGTTATCTGTTAAGGTGAAAATGTGACACCTCTGATGCATCCCAGAATTTGTGAGTGTGACAGTCGTTACCACTCTATGACGCTCGTCACGACCGTCACGGTCGTGACATCCATAACGGTCGTCATGACCACCACGGTCGTGCCAGTTCCTTACGACTGTCATGATACTTATTTTTGTGCACTCTGATTGTTGTTTTGCCTAATTATCCGGTGGGTTAGAATGGGGTGTTACAGTTTTAATCCTAGTGTTTTTACATCTGTCTCGACATCTATGTAGCACCCCAAAATTTTCCCATCCTTATATTTTTATCTTAGCTTATGTTTCATATCATTTTGCTTTAGCATTTATACATAGCATTGATTTTATATAGGGGATCAAGGTATCTTATCCAACAATCAAGAGAAGAGCTTCATCTTCAAAGCTCAATCAAGAGCGCAAGTTCAACTTTTTGGAAATCTCAAGCCACAAGGTCTCCATCATCATTAAGGCATGATACTCAACCACTTGAATAAAAAATGCAAGCATTGATTCTCCTCCTCCTATCTCATGGATAGCTGAATGGGATTTTGGTTCAAAGGAGATTTTTGGCTAGTTCTTTGGGAAAGATGTGATTCCATTCTTGTAACAAGAAGAATCAATGAGAAACATAAAATCAAGAGTTTGACTAAGTTAGGGTTTTGGTGAAATATTTTCTAAGTGTAGAAAACCTTAATTCTAGCCATCTTGCAACTTCCATAGCTTTCTCATTTTTGTTCCATTGAAGGCAAACTTGCTATCAAATTAAATAGGACATCATGAACTACAATTTTATGGAAGGAAGCATGTCCAAAATATTCATGGTTTGGGAGATATGATGAACTAAAATTGAGAAAATGTATATTTTGACATTTCAACACTTAGAATTTTTTCTAAGTGTAGAAATTCAACTTGAAGTACCTACTTTCAAGCCCATCTTTCATGATGATATGAGTTTCAAATGAATTTTCCTTGAACATGAAAGTTCTAGAGCATCCTCCAAGAATTATTTTCAGTAATAGAAATCTTCCATTGAATGCGTAGAACTCAAGTTGTCTGCTTTTAAAGTCAAGGTACCGATGATGTCAAAAGTTTCATAACTTAGATTTTTTTCTAAGTTATCTTGGGCAGAACTTTAGACATGACTTACACTCCATTTTTCTCAAACTTCAAAGGCTTATTTCACCTTTCCCTTAATATGAAAATTGTTCATTATATTCTTAGTTTTGCATTGAATACAAGAACTCACCATTTGAGCCAAAGTTCATCAAGATATTATGCTTCAAAGATGATTATGGGAATTTGAGCCAAAGTTCATCAAGATATTATGCATTGAATACAAGAACTCACCATTTGATTATGGAAATTTCTTACAGCATGACTTGCTACCAATTCACACACACATAATACCTCTCTTTTGCTCACAAAATCATTGCCCAAAAGAACCAAACAAATCATGTTCCACTCATGCATGCTTTTTCCACCATATTACCATAATAAGAGACATTTCAAACTTGCACAACAAGTCTGCTATCTCTACCCTTTCATTCTAATTTTTCTCCCCTCTTATTTCCACTCACAAAGGACACAACAAAACCACTTCATGCATGCCAAATTCGGATTCCACCTCACACCCACTCAAAATGGCCAATTTTCAAACAAATTTATTTCTTTGTTTTGGGCCACAAATCACTTCAACCCATCATATAAATACCTTATAAACCCTAGATGAGAAAAAGAGGCTTCATTTTTCAGAGTTCTAGGGCAAAATATCTCTCTTTTTCTGGTGAGCTTCCATTTTTGTTTTGAGTTTTCTACACAAGTTTTCTCATTTCTTTTGAGTTATCTACCATCCTTGAGGTCTTTATAGGAGGAATAAAAGGTTTTCTTCAAGCTTGGCTCAAGTTGTTCAAGATCCAAAGAACCACCGAAATTTTTTCCGTTAGGTAACAAATCAAACTTTTATCATTACTATTATGCATCATTTTAGGCTCATTTGATTGTTAGAAGCATGTTGGGACATGGGATGAAGTCCTACTTCATGTAGGCTCTGTTTATGCATGAATATGTGATTTTAATTTTTTGGATGCACACTTTGTTGCTTGTTTTCTAGAGTTTTTAATGGTTGTTTTTAGAAACTAATGGCATATTTGAAATCTACATGAAAAATTCATGAGAATGGTAGCCATGTTGTCTTGATTTGTTGAAGTGGAAATTTATGTGTACTACATTCATGGCCGATTTTCTTGAGCTTAGAGGCTTTTTTTTAGACTTTTTAACCGGATATTTGGATTCTACACAGAAAACTGAGGGGGGGGGGGTCTCGAAAAGCCGCCACCGGCGACACCCACTACCAGCGGTGGCGGCCGGCACCGTTCTTGCAAGCCCCAAGGTGGCTCCGACGACCGACCATGGTGGAAAAAGGTGGTTCGATCGGACCCTTTCCTTTGGAGAAGATGAAGTGTGTTTTTTGTTTTTAGTGTTTTGTCTTTTAGTCACTTAAAGAAAACATGACCAATTGATAATGTTACATAATTTAATGTTACTATCTTTTTAATTATTTTTGTCCAATATTAATTAACTTGGGCCTAGACTGTTACTTTCTGCACCCCTGTTATTTTGGGCCCAGTTTCGTAGCCTTTCCAAATTTGTTGTTACACCCTCCTTTCTTTTGCTCTTTTATTCATTTGTTTTCTTTTCTTTTCTTTTGTTTGCATTTTATTTTAATTGATAAAAATATGATAAATTCCACAAAAATATTTTTATTAATCTTTGGTATGTTATTTATTTTTTGACTAATTTTTATTTTATTTTTTAATTTATCTTATTATTTTATTTTGAATTAATTTGACAAGTGCTTTTACATGTTTACCCCTTGAACAAGACTTTATTGTTGGATGACTTTTGAAACACTTCTTGGACCAATATTTTTACCATGTTTAGAAATTTTTTTGATAATTTTTTTAGTGTAGCTTTGATGCTTTTTTGGTCATATTTTAATTACTTTTCATGTGGTTTCATTTGACTTTTGATTCATGCCCGATTGGTTGCACACATGATTTTGTTTGGTTTGATTTGGTGATACATTTGAACAATCTGTTTGAGATATTTTTCATGATGAATCTTAATTGTTTTAAGTTGGTTTGAGCTTTGGCCTCATCTTCATTTGATTATTTTTTTAATTTATGGTTGAATTTCAAAGTTAATGATGTTTTGGCCTCACTCCTTTAATGTTCCTAACCTAATTCTTTGAGTTGCTTTCTTGTATGGTCAAAGGGATGTTTTTAATTTCTTATAGGTTTTAAATGACATGTTTGAGTGTTTGATTCCCATGATTTGATATCCAATATATGTCCATTTCTCATCCATACCTTCACTTGATTTTGTGTTTCCTTCGAATGAGTGTTTTGAGTGGTTCCTTGAGCATAATTTGAACATGATCCTTCTTGAGTTTGGTTAATGACTTGGATATGAATATGATGTGAATCATTTGTGTTTGGTTCTGACCTTGATGATGTGGTGTGCCTTTCTTGATCATTTGTGTCTTGTGCTTTGCTTCTTTAGGGATAATTTTAGTATATGCTTGCATAGTCTTGGTGTTTACTTTGAGTTTGATTTTTTAGACTTTTTCTTGTGATTCGTGTGTTGATGACATATTGATATACATGTACATGTTGCTGCCCATTTGGATTCATGTCTTGAGTTTACATGTTTACATCTTTGAGGTGTGTCTTTGCATGATTGTTTGTGTGACAATTGATTGTGTTTGGATATCGATGCATGATTTGAATCTTTTTGCTCATCCTTCAACCATTGGCATGAGTTGAATACATATTGACATTTATACTTCCCTACCTTGGTTCTCATATCATTTGACCTTGTTTCACTATGTTTGATGATTGAAAATGCTTCTTGGTTGATTTTAAGTCATTTGTGTATGCATTGGGGCTTTATTTTTCTTATTTGTTTTAACTTCTAATCTTCGGTTATGGTTTGACATGTGAGCACATGTTGCTACTTTGACATGATGTTAGTGTTTACTTTGTATGTTTGAACCTAATTGTTTGTGTTTGTGTGATGCTTATGTCTTATAGAGTGAGTTTTTTTGTTGTTTACGTGTTGCTACATCTTCTCTTTCATCTCTCATTCTTCTTTCTCATTTTTCCTTTCTTGAGACTTGATTAAGTATTGAGCTTGTTTTCATTTGTGATTGATTAGTATGGTGTT
The DNA here is from genome assembly GCA_963859935.3 of Lathyrus sativus. Lineage (NCBI taxonomy): Eukaryota > Viridiplantae > Streptophyta > Magnoliopsida > Fabales > Fabaceae > Lathyrus > Lathyrus sativus. The sequence goes on from OZ012736.1 coordinate 321,099,879, forward strand.
TGCTTATGTTTGCTCACATGATCCCTTAGGATTCCTAGTCCCTCTATTTAAGATCGGAGTAGGAGAGACATTAAGCTTTCAATCCTTTGCATGATAAAAATTAGGATAGTCCCTTTTGACCTCAAATTTAGGTCCATCATTTGTATGATAACATTAGGTAGACTTCCCTTTTATCCTAACCTTAGGACCATCTTGTATGATAACATTAGGATTTTTAGTTTCCCTTTAGTGTTTTCTTTGTGTCTTCTCTTCTTTCTCAAACAACTCTAAGACACCTAATAAAGAATGATGAACATTGTGTGCCACGAGCCTCAAGTATGTGGGAAATAATGAGTGATGAGTTTCTCCTCACTTGTCTAGAGTGTTTAGTGTATGCCCTTTGGGCGATATACGGCGCATTCGCTCCTATGTCATAGTCTTTAGTGCAACGTAAATCTCAAACAAAGTCAACTCAGTTCACTAAAACTCTTAAACCAAATTCAAAACTTTTCATCCTCCGGGATTGTTCTTAAAATCATTTTTCAGAAAAGAGTGTGTTACTTTTCCATTCTACCGCAAACAGGCATTGACCATAACTGTTGGAGTGCGTTACTTTTGTGTTACTTCTCCTTTCCCTCTCTTTTGGAATAAATAACTTTCGGTGGTGACTCTTCTGTTTATTTTCGCCATCCTTTTTCGCAGTATGCGATAGCTGGCGACTTTGCTGGGGAACCTGGTTCCCTATGAGAGTTAATCCTAGCACATTTCTGTTTTATATCTTTGTGTGTGTATATTTGTGCATATGTATGTTGTATTTTTATGATTATTGTTGTATATCATTGCATTTTCATTTTATTTTCTGCATTTTATCATATTGTATTGCTTTTGTGCTGTTGGGGGGGGGGGGGGTTGTTCTATAAGAGATAAGCCTAATACCTAGGCTTGAGTATACACATAGGATTAGAGTGGAGAGTAGTGTAGACTTGTGTGGCATCTTGCCACGCAAGAGTCTGCATGAAATTCGCGTCCAGTCGAGGTTTTCTTTGAAGACATCTTATCCTGTGCATCTTGGACAATTGAGGGGGTGTTGGATCTAAAAGCTAACGACTCTGGAGACTGTTCATTGGGAAGTCAGTTGAGACCTCCTTGATTGACCGTGATGCCAAACCAGAAATGGTGAACGTATCATCGTTTCTCGACCTAAGAGTCCGTGATACTGACGACTTGCATAGGATGCCATACCTTTCAAGACTAGAACCTACCTGTGAGAGGGATGGGGTTTTGCAGGAAACTTTGACCTCCAACCAACCCGATTTTTTGGTTTTCTTGTCAGAGCTGACCTTTGACCTTGAATACTATGATTTTTTGTCAGAGTTTATGGGTTTCCTTTTTGATACCTTGATCCCTGTCTGCATTTGCATATTCATCTTGCATGTTAACATTTGCATGTATGTGTATTCTTAGGTTCTCATCTTCCCTTCGGTTCTAGTAATCTGGTCTGATATCGAGATGGAGTATGAGTTGAAGAAGACCATCATCTAAAAATTTCCATTGCCGGAATTAAGACCTTTATTTGGTCTGATTTCTATGGCTGATCCTGGCGTTCTTGAAGATTTCAGAAAATATTATGGAAGAATTTTAAGCCTTGTCCGCAAAGTTACAAACTACGAGCAAGGGGATATCCATGCTTTTTTGTAGTTCTATGATCCTTCATTATGCTGCTTCACCTTCCCAGATTATGTCTTAGTTCCTACTTTGGAAGAGTTTGCTTTTATTTTGGGAGTTCCAGTCCGAGATGAAGTACCATTCTATCATTCAGAGGAAGAGCCTGACCTTGAGAAGTTTGTCAATGCTCTTTATTTGATCAAGTCTGACTTGGTGGATGACGTGGTTCGTATAAGTGGAGTTTCTGGCTTCACCTTATCTTTCTTGATGGGTAGAGCTCAGAAATATGCGAAAGAAGGTTGTTGGGTGGTTCTCAGCGTTGTTTTGGCTCTATGCATATATGGAATTATTTAGTTTCCCAAAATACCAGACTTCATTGATATGGATGTTTTCGCCATTTTCGTTTCAAAAAATCTTGTACCCACTCTTCTTGGAGACTTATACCACTCAGTGCACTATAAGAATGAAAAGAGGAGAGGGAAGATTGTTTCTTGTTGTACACCGGTTTTCCACAAGTGGTTTATAGATCACCTTCCTCGTGTTGGAGCTTTTGTTGATACAAGGGTTACATCTGAATGGTCAAAGAGGCTTATGGGTTTGACAGAAAAAGATATCATTTGGTTTAATCGGGATCTACTTGGCGTGGAGATCATCTTTAGTTGTGGAAGCTTTCCCAATGTACCCCTGATAGGAAGAAAATGAGGAATTAACTACAACCCTTCTCTTTTTGTTAGAAAATTGGGGTATGCCTTAAGAAGACCCCCGAAGGATAAGGAAGTGCAGGGATCTCTGTACTTCACAGGTGTAGCTGACTGTGATATTTTTGGTAAGGATAGAAGAAGCATGAGGGAAAGTTCATAAAAAGGGAAAGCTCTCTTTGGGAAAAGGTGATTGCAGAGCTTATGACCCTTATTTGGAATGTATTCAAAAGAGAATCGAAAGGGTATTGTTGTCGTTTCCTGTTGAAGAACCCTTGTATCCCCTGATAGTTGAAGAGCCTACAATAGTTGACATTCAGAGATATAATAAGCTATGGGCGGAAAGAGAAGAGTTGCGTAAGGAAAATGAAGAGCTGAAATGTGACAAGAATGAAGCCGTTTATCTAGCTAGGGAGAAAACATAAGCTTTATCTAAGGGGAAGAAGAAGTTGGCCAAAGAGATTCGGGTACGAGGACGAGTTAGCCAAGACCTTAAAAGTATTGACATCATCCTCAAGCATAAGAAGAAAGAACTAGATAAAGCATATTTGGAGATGTCTAAGTTTAATGAACAATGGAATGCTTCATTGACTGCTAACATGGGAAGAGAGGATGGACTTCGTAGATAGATTGAAAATTTGAAGATACAACTCAAACTTAAAGACGAAGAAGTTTCAACAGAATTATCTTGTAGGTATACGAGTGATTAGAAACTACAAGAAACCTTGTTAGCATTGGAAGAGCTCAAGGTGTGGGAAGAATTGAAGAAACCAAGACTTGAAAATGCCTTTGGAGAGGATGCTTGAGAGGACCATGCTCAAGGATTGAAAGATGTTATCTGCAGAAGAGACCTTCTCATACAAGAGTTGATTACAAGACCTGAACATCCGAACACAAAGGAGTCGCTAAAAGAAGTTCAGACTTGGTACAAGAGTTACAGTGGTTGAAGAAAGTTATTTGATACAGTACCTCAGTAGTTTTTTTTCTTTTCTTGTCTTGTAATTTGACCATCACTAGATCTTTTGGATGAGGTCATAGGCTTGTATGCAGTTGTATTTCCTGATGATGTTTTGTATACATTGATTTTTGTTCTCATTTTATTTATGAGAGAAGCTTGTGATTCTTCCATTTTATCTCTCCTGTTTTGTTATTTATTTGTGGAACTAGAATCAAGGGGGAGATCTCCCTGAATTACATATACATGCTTGCATTTTTCATCATCATTTTCATTTGCATAGCAGGTGTTCTTGGAGCCTTCCATCTTATATCTCTGCTTGGTTTTCTTCAATAGTTAACAGGATAGAAGATCCAGTTTTCCATAGATACTCTACGAGAAGGAATCAATAGAGAGTTATGGGTCAAGTATAACACGAGCTACAAGAAGTCAGGGACATAATGACACAATTTATGGAGATGATGCAGAGTGTGGCCAATGGGCAAAAGCAATTGAGAAATTTGCTTCAGCCGCTAATAGCACGAGTGAATGGTAATGATGCTCTACATGGAGGGACTGCTTCTATTCCTTCTCCAGTTGATGGCAATGTTCCTCATGGAAACGGTATTCTGACTATGGTTAATCCTCCGGGAGGAGGTCATTAAGGTGGGATTCATATAGGGGGTGTCAAAGGCAGTGTGGACGTTGTGTACGGAGCTGCAGGTCCCCATTGGGAAGAAGATGATCAGGAGGATGTGTTTTCAATGAGAGACTTGGATGTGGGACTCCCCACAGAAGCTGATAAGAGATTTAAACTGCTTGAAGAAATAATGAGAGCCTTCGAGAACCAAAATTCTTTAGGACTCGATATGTCGGATCTGGGATTGGTGCCAGTGGTCAGGATTCCCCCAAAGTTTAAAGTACCAGATTTTGAAAAGTATAAAGGGACGACTTGTCCCATAGTACACCTCAAGGCTTATTTCTGAAAAATGTCTGCCTACTCAGATGATGAGAAACTTCTAATGCCTTTCTTTCAGGACAGTCTGTCAGGCCCTTCGCTTGAGTGGTATATAGGTCTGGAAAGGACACATATAAAAAGCTGGAGAGAATTGGGAGAAGCATGTGTGCGTCACTATCAGTACAACAGTGACTTGGCGCCGAATAGGGTGCGATTGCAAAATCTAGCACAAAGAAACAACAAGGGGTTCAAAGAGTACGCCCAGAGGTGGCGAGGATTAGTGGCTAGAGTGCAACCTCCAATGGTGGAGCATTAACTGATTGACATGTTCATGGTGACCTTGCCAGGAATATATTATGAAAAATCGATTGGATGTATGTCTAGAAGCTTTTTAAATTTGGTGATGGAAGGGGAGAGGGTGGAGAACAGAATAAAGACAGGAAAAATACCGAGTGGAGCAAGATCTTCATCAGGAGAGATGAAGAAACCTTACAATGGAAACCTAAGGAAGAGAGAAGGAGATATGAATGCTATATCAGCCTATAGACGTAGAGGTCGGGTACAATATCAACTACAACATCAACTACAACATCAACATCAATAGAAAGTTGCCAGTATAGTTATCTCGGTTGTACCACAACAATAACCTAATGCGCCTCGTCGTTATCAGGACAGGGGAAGGATGGCCAACAGGAAATTTGATACACCTCCCATGCCTTACTCTCATCTTTTGCAACACTTGTTATAATTACATCTCATCTAGAAGAGAACTTTGGAGTCACTGGTGCGCCTCCACCAGGCTATGAAGCAAAGCTAGATGTGAGTTCCACTCTGGAGCTCCAGGCCATAATATTGATAATTGCAAAGCGTTTAAGCATAAGATTCAAGATTTAATCGACTCAAAAGTAATCAATTTCACAAATGAAACCCCCCAATATAAATCAGAACCCGATGCCAAACCGTGGGATGGCCAGGGCCAATGCTGTTACTGAAGGAGAAAGGTCGAACCTGATAACTGATGTTGCAGAATTGAAGACCCCTTTGAGTTTTGTGAAAGGAAAACTACTAAAGGGAGGTGTCTATCCAGGTTATTTAGAGGGTTGTTCAAAATGTGTGGCGCATCCAGAGGGTTGCAGTTCTTTGAGAAGTTATATTCAGAGTTTGATTGATGAGGGCAGTTTACAATTTGACAGGGTTGTAGGAGAAGAAGTGATTGATGAAGTCAATAATAAATGGGATGAATTCGCAACAATTTCAATTCCGTACCGAACAATTAACATCTCAGTTCCGCCAAGGCCAGCTCCGGTCATTATTACCGCTCCAGGACCAGTACCTTATAAAAGCACCAAGGCCATTCCCTAGAATCATGGGGGCAGAGGTGTTTTGTAATGGGCAAAAGCAGGAGTTGGCGGGATCATCATACAGAGGTAGTTCGATTGAGTATATCATTGGAACAGGGGGAATTACCAGGAGTGGCAGAGTTTTCTCTCCGCCTGAAACTAATGTTGATAGAAGTGATAAGGGTAAAGGAAAGTTTATGGTAGAAGAAGATATTCAGCAACAAGTTGACAAATATTCTTTTGTAAAGGATACTGAAGAGTTCATGAGGCTTATCCGAAAAAGCGATTACAAGATCGTGAATCATTTGCACCAGATGCCATCAAATATTTCTATTCTCTCGCTGTTATTATGCTCTGAGGCACACCGAAATGTGCTGTTAAAAATTCTGAATTCGGCATTTGTGCCGCAAGAGATTTCGGTGAATCAGCTAGAAGGAGTGGTGGCTCATGTGAATGTTGGTAATGGTCTAGGTTTTACAGATTTGGACTTGACTCCTTCCAGGAGGAACCATAATCACGCTCTACATATATCTATGGAGTGCAGAGGGGCTTTGTTGTCTCATGTCTTGGTAGACACAGGTTCGTCCCTTAATGACTGCCAAAGAAAGCCTTGATGAAGCTGGATACGCAAGGGCTGATTTGCACGCCAAACGACTTAGTTGTGAGGGCTTATGATGGTTCTAAGAGGTCAGTGTTTGGTGAGATTACTATGCCTATACAGGTGGGGCCGAAGATTTTTGATGCAAATTTTTATATCATGGATATCGAACCTGCTTACAGTTGTTTGCGCAACCGGCCTTGGATACACTCTGCTAGGGCATATACTTCCACGTTGGATCAGAAATTGAAATATATGATAGAGGGGAAAGTGGTTACTGTTTCCAGAGAGAAAGACATCATGGTCAATCAATTATGACCCTTTAAGCATGTGGAAGTGGACGGTGAAATACACGAGACGCCTTGCCAAGCTTTTGAAACTGCACAGATTCAAGAGAAACCTCCTGTAGAAGCTAAAGGTCCAAAGGTCTCGATGTCGTCATTCAAGGAAGCTCGTGCTATATTGGAATCTGAGTCTTCCCAGAAATGGGGCCAGATACTTGATGTTCCTGCAAAGCATGACAAGTTTGGTCTAGGATATAGTCCCTCTTCTTCTTCAAAGGATCCTCCAAAGTAGAAAGGACACGTTCGGTTTACCATCGGTGAGGTTATATTTGACAGGATAAATGCTGTTGAGGATGACGAAGGAGACAACGACTGTGATATGGATGCTTGGATTCGTCTATGTATCCTTGGGCAGAAGCTTTTCAACTAGACTGTGGAAGAAATCATCCAAGTTACATCAGAAGAGTAATTTCTGTTTGTTTTTTATTATGTCTGGTCCTACGTTCTGCCCAAGACGTAGTGACTCTTCTTGTAGGGCCCTATTGATTATTTTAAAACTTTTATCATGAATGAAAAGACGTCATTTTTTGCATTCAAATATTTTGATCCTTGTTTTTCTTTTTTGTTTTTCGTACATTTTTAATTAAAACACAAAAATGGCAATGTATTTGTGTCTGTTTGCATATCATAATAAGCATAAAACATCAATCATGCAGGTTTCACATCTCAGATACCATCGATCTAGATTTAACTATGGCTAGATATGACTTTGATAACCCTATTTACCAAGCTGAAGAAGAGACTGATGAAGATTGTGACCTACCTGAAGAAGAGGGTGTTTTGCACGGAGGAGCTGGTGTTATTCCTCCATCGATCGGTGGATCTGTCCCACAGGGTATTCCTATTATTGTCATACCTCTGGGTGGAGGAGCTGCGAATGAGAATGGTAATATCGCCAGTAATGGAAGTGTGTGCACTGTGCACGGGGCTGCTGGCCCTCATTGGGAAGATAACCAGGATGATGTGTTTTCCATGAGAGATATGGAGGGTGGTTTACCGACTGAAGCTGACCGAAGGTTTAAACTGATCGAGGAGAAGATGAAATCGATTGAGAATCAGAACTCTTTGGGCCTTGATATGTCTGATCTTGGTCTAGTTCCTGGGTCAGGATTCCTCCCAAATTCAAGGTGCCCAATTTTGATAAATATAAAGGGACGACTTGTCCAAGAGTGCATATTCGGGTGTATTTCAGGAAGATGTCTGCTTACTCCAACGATGAAAAGTTGCTAATGCATTTTTTCCAAGACAGTCTGGCAGGGGCGTATTTGGAGTGGTATATGGGACTTGAGAGAACTCATATTCATAGCTGGAGAGAATTGGCCAAAGCTTTTATGCGTCACTATCAATATAATAGCAATTTGGCCCCAAACAGGGTGCAATTGCAGAGCTTAACGCAGAAGAGTACTGAGAGCTTCAAGGAATACGCCCAGAGGTGGTGGGATCTAGCTACAAGGGTACAACCCCCTATGGTTGAAAGGGAGTTGATCGACCTGTTCATGGCTTCGCTACTTGGGATGTACTTTGAGAAGTTGATAGGCTACATGTATGCGAGGTTTTCGGATCTGGTAATTTCTGGTGAGAGAGTTGAAAGTGGGATTAAGTCTGGTAAGATTCCGAATGGTGGTGGATCCTCTTCGGGAGGAACAAAGAAACCATATTCAGCGAACCCTAAGAGAAGGGAAGGGGATGCAAACGCTATTTCTCACAAGGGTAAAGGTAGAGCTCAGGCCCGTTATCATCAACAAGTTGCTACGGTAAATATCCCGGCCACAGCTCAGCAACAAGTCAATGCTCCACGACCTTATGCTGCTAGGTGCAGAATGCCTGACAGACAGTTCGCGAATCCTCCGATGCCGTATTCTCAGTTGTTACAACATCTGCTGCTGTTACAGTTAGTTCAGAAGAGGACTTTGGCTCCTCTCACTAGTACACCACCTCCTAGATACGATGCGAATGCTCATTGCGATTTTCACTCAGGCGCCCCAGGCCATGATATTGACCATTGCAAAGCCTTCAAGCATAAAGTCCAAGATCTGCTTGATTCCAAAGCTATCAACTTCACCAACGACAGACCCAATGTGACTCAGAACCCGATGCCGAATCATGGGGTGGCAGGAGCCAATGCCATTATTGAGGGGGAAAAGCTAAATCTGGTAACTGATGTTGGGGATTTAAAGACTCCGCTGGGGTTTGTGAAAGCTAGCTTGTTGAAGAAGGGGGTGTTTCCAGGTTGTTCTTTTGACTGCTCAGAGTGTGAAATGCATCCAGAGGGTTGCGATCTTTTGAGAAAGGGTATTCAAAGAATGATGGATGAGGTTTGTTTGCAATTTGATAGAGTTGTGAAAGAAGATGCTGAGAATAAAGTGAGTAATGATGGAAGCGAAGTTGCTACGATCTCTATTCCATACCGGACGATCAATATTTCAGCGCCTGCTAGGCCAGCTCCGGTTATCATTACTGTACCTGGACCTGTGCCATAAGAGAGAACTAGAGCTATCCCATGGAATTATGGGGGAGAGATGTTTTGTAATGAGCAAAGGCAGGAATGGACAGCGTCTACAGATGGAAGTTTGTCGGTTGAGAATATAGTTGGGGCCGGAGGTATCACTAGAAGTGGTAGGGTCTTTTCACCACCGGAAGTTAAGACTGATAAGAATGGTAAAGGCAAAAGAAAGGCCGTGATTGAAGAGAATGTCCAACCACAGGTTGGTGCTGATGATCTTTCGAAGGATACAGAGGAATTTATGAGGCTTATTCGAAAAAGTGACTACAAGATTGTGGACCACTTAAATCAGACTTCTTCGAAGATTTCTATCTTGTCGTTATTATTGAGTTTGGAGGCACATCACAATGCATTATTGAAGATCTTGAATGCAACGTACGTACCCCAAGAGATTTCTGTTAACCAGTTGGAGGGGGTAGTGGCTCATGTAAACGCCGGTAATGGTCTTGGTTTTACTGATTTGGATCTGACTCCTACCCGGAGGAACCATAACCGTGCTTTGCATATTATCTTTGGAATGTAGAGGTTCTCTGATGTCGTATGTCCTGGTTGATACATGATCATCCCTCAATGTGCTTCCCAAGAAGGCATTGATGAAGTTGGATATTCAAGGTTTAACATAAGAAGTGATTTGGTCGTGAGGGCTTTCGATGGATCTAAGAGATCAGTGTTCGGGGAGATCACGTTGCCTATTCAGATAGGACTAGAGATCATTGATGCAACTTTCTATATTATGGATATTCAGCCAGCATACAATTGTTTGCTTGGTCGACCTTGGATACATGCTGCAGGGGGAGTCACCTCAACGTTGCATCAAAAGTTAAAATATATGGTGGAAGGGAAGATAGTCACGGTATGCGGTGAAGAGGATATTATGTTTAGCCATTTGTTATCCTTCAAGTACGTGGAAGTGGATGGGGAGATCCACGAAACACTCTGCCGGGCGTTCGAAACAGTTCAGATTCAGGGGAAGTCTCCTACAGAAGCCAAGGGCCCAGAGGTTTCAATGTCATCGCTCAAGGAGGCTTGTACTATCGTAGAATCTGGCTCGTCTCATAAGTGGGGCCAAGTTCTTAATGTTCCCGTCAAGCAGGACAAGTTCGGCCTGTGATACAAACCCTCCAGTTCTTCTCAGAGCACTCCGAAGTACAGGGGACCTGTGCAGTTCACCAGCAGTGGTGTGATTTTTAACAGGATTAATGCCGTTGGAGATGATGAAGGTGATAGTGATTGTGATATGGATGCTTGGATTCGTCCATGTACTCCTGGACAGAAGCTGTGCAACTAGACTACCGAAGAAGTCATTCATGTCACTACTGCAGAGTAATGTTCATTGTTTTGTTTATGTTCAGTCCTACGTTCTTCCCAAGGCGTAGTGACCCAACTTGTGGGGCCTTTTGTTATTCGCACTTTATCATTAAATAAAGGACGTTTTCGCATTTAAATATTGTGATCCCTGCTTGTCTTGTTTTTGTTTTGCATTTATTTTAAACAGAAAAATGGCAATGTGTTTGTTTGTTGCATCGTATAATAAACATAACATCATCATGCAGGGTTTTTCTAGCAGATGCCATCGATTCAGGTTCGGCTATGACTTCGTATGACTTTGGTAATCCCATTTATCAAGCTAAAGAAGAGACTGACGAAGACTGTGAACTACCCGAAGAGTTAACCAGGCTTCTCAAGCAGGAGGAAAGGGTTATTGTACCTCATCAAGAGGATATTGAGATTATCAATCTGGGCACCGAGGATGATAAGAAAGAGGTTGAAGTAGGGCCTGCATTGGAAGACAGTATCAAGAGAAGATTGGTTGAAATGCTCCGTGAGTATAAAGATATCTTCGCTTAGTCTTACCAAGACATGCCCGGGCTGGATATAGATATTGTGGTACACCGGTTACCTCTCAGAGAAGAATGTCCGCCAGTCAAGCAGAAGTTGAGACGAACAAGGCCTGACATGGCAGTCAAGATCAAAAAAGCAGTTGAATGTTGGGTTTCTTGCTGTCACTAATTACCCTCTGTGGGTCGCTAACACCGTTCCTGTTCCTAAGAAAGATGGAAAGGTCTGGATGTGCGTCGATTACCGAGATCTGAATAAAGCGATCCAGAAAGACGATTTCCCGCTCCCCCATATTGATGTGTTGGTTGATAACACCGCTTAATATTCTGTGTTTTCGTTCTGGATGGCTTCTCTAGATATAACCAAATCAAGATGGCCCCAGAAGACATGGAGAAAACTACTTTCATCACACCATGCCCTTTGGATTGAAAAATGCAAGGGCAACTTACCAGCAGGTGATGGTCACTTTGTTTCATGATATGATTCATCATGAGGTTGAAGTCTATGTTGATGACATGATTGCAAAGTCACAGACGGAGGAAGGACATTTTGTCGATCTTCTGAAATTGTTTGAGAGGCTGAGGAAGTTCAAGCTGAGGCTAAATCCTAACAAGTGCACCTTTGAGGTGAGATCTGGAAAGCTATTGGGTTTCATTGTCAGTGAAAAGGGTATTGAGGTAGATCCTGCCAAAATAAAAGCTATACAAGATATGCCTGAGCCGAGAACGGAAAAAGAGGTTCGTGGTTTTCTGGGGAGATTAAACTACATTGTAAGGTTTATATCTCATTTTATAGCCACTTGTGAACTAATATTCAAATTGCTAAGAAAAGATCAAACGGTCAGGTGGAATGAAAATTTCCAGAAAGCATTCGAAAGAATAAAAGAATATTTGCAGGAACCTCCCATACTCATGCCTCCAGTTGTAGGGAGACCACTGATCATGTATCTCACGGTTCTTGAGAATTCAATAAGATCTGTGCTCGGTCAACAAGATGAGTTGGGTAGAAAAGACCATGCCATTTACTATCTGAGTAAGAAATTCACTGATTGTGAGTCAAGATACTCGATGCTGGAAAAAACATGTTGTGCACTCGCTTGGGCTGCTAAGCGTTTGAGACAGTACATGTTAAACCACACAACCCTGTTGATTTCGAAGATGGATCCAATCAAGTACGTCTTTAAAAAACAAGCGCTCTCCGGAAGGAATGCCCGATGGAAAATGGTTTTAACAAAGTACGATATTCAGTATGTTTCCCAGAAAGCCATTAAGGGAAGCGTTATGTAGGAATATCTCACGGAACAGCCGATTGAGGATTATCAGCTAATGAAGTTTGATTTTCCAGATGAGGATGTCATGTTTTTGAAGATGAAAGACTATGATGAGCCTTTACCTGACGAAGGTCCTGAGACTAGATCTCAGTGGAAACTGGTTTTCGACGGAGCTATTAACTCATATGGCAATGGGATCGGGGCTATCATTACTACTCCTCACGGTTCTCATATACCGTTCACTGCCCGATTGACTTTCGCCTGCATCAATAATGAAGCCGAGTATGAAGTGTGCATATTGGGTTTAGAAGAGGCTGTTAATATGAGGATCAAGAATCTGGATGTATATGGTGACTCAGCGTTAGTCATTAACCAAATCAAAGGAGAGTGGGAAACTCGTCAGGCCAACCTGGTGCCTTACAGGGATTATGCAAGGAGACTGTTGTCGTTCTTTGATAGAATCGAGTTCCATCATGTGCCAAGATTCGAGAATCAGATGGCTGATGCCTTGGCCACTCTATCTTCGATGTACAAAGTGAACTTCTGAAATGGAACTCCAGCCATCACCATTATGTGTCTCGATAGACCGGCTTTTGTGTTTGCAATTGAGAAAGCATCAGATGGAAAGCCTTGGTATTTTGATATCAAGCATTTTCTCAAGACTCACGAGTACCCTTCTGGGGCATCCAGCAAAGATAAGAAGACCTTGAGGAGGTTAGCCGGTAACTTTTATCTGAATAAAGACGACGTGCTCTACAGGAGAAATTTCGACATGGTCTTGCTGCGCTGTGTTGATGAACTTGAAGCAAACCTGTTGATGGAGGAAGTCCACGAGGGTTCTTTCGGTACTCATGCCAATGGACATGCAATGGCTAGAAAATTGTTGAGAGCTGGGTATTATTGGATGACTATGGAATCCGATTGTTTCAAATACGCCAGAAAATGCCATAAATGCTAGATTTATGCGGATAAAGTGCGTGTGCCACCGGCTCCTCTGAATATGTTAACGTCTCCTTGGCCTTTTTCTATGTGAGGAATCGATGTGATTGGAAAGATTGAGCCGACTGCTTCTAATGGACATCGCTTCATTCTGGTTGCGATTGATTACTTTACGAAGTGGATAGAAGCAACATCTTACGCCAATGTCACGAAAAAGGTGGTCGCCCGATTCATAAAAAAGGACATCATTTGTCATTATGGAATTCCTGAGAGAATCATTACTGATAATGGTTCAAATTTGAATAACAAAATGATGAAGGAACTGTATCATAGTTTCAAGATTGAGCATCACAATTCTTCTCCATATCGTCCAAAGATGAATTGCGTTGTTGAGGCAGCTAACAAGAATATCAAGATTGTGCAGAATATGGTCGTAACCTATAAGGGCTGGCACGAGATGTTGCTCTTTTCTCTTCACGGTTATCGTGCTTCGATGCGTACATCAATCGAAGCAACTCCTTTCTCACTGGTGTATGGTACAGAAGCAGTCCTACCATTGGAAGTTGAGATTCCTTCTTTAAGGGTATTGTCGGATGTAAAGCTTGACGAAGCTGAGTGGGTGGGAACCAGGTTGCATCAGCTGAGCTTGATTGACGAGAAGAGATCGGCGGCTATTGCTCATGGCCAGGTGTACCAGAGTAGGATGAAGGAAGCCTTTGATCAGAAAGTACGTCCTCAGTGCTTCCAGACGGGTAATTTGGTGTTGAAAAGGATCCTTCCTCCTCAGACAGATCATAGGGGAAAATGGACTCCTAACTATGAAGGTCCGTATGTGGTAAGAAAGGTTTTCTCTAGAGGAGCCTTATTACTATCTACCATGGATGGTAAAGATTTTTCGTCCCCTGTGAACGCAGACGTAGTTGAAAAATACTTTTCTTAAAGAGACCCGCTGGACAGAAAAAAAGAAAGTCCAGGCAAAAAGGGGGCATCCCGGCGAACCATAAAAAGAGAAGGTTCGGGCAAAAATTAGGGAAGAGAAAAAGGAAAGATGTAAACCCGCAAAGTTGAAAACCGGAAAAGGCAACTTTGGCAAAAATGGGTATCCCGGTGGATTGAACCTCTCTTTGCAAGTCGTGAGTCGGTTGATTCTGTTGCCTACCTGTTTGGGGTGCATTATCCTAACTTTGGTTGGTACTCCCCGGTGCAGTCCACATTATTGTGCTTGGTCCTTCAACTTTTGGTTGGTAATGTCGGGGATATGTTGTTCTAACTTTTGGTTAGTAATCTTCAGTTTCCTCTGCAGAGTTATTCCTACTTTTGGTTGGTCATCTTTGCTTTACCGCAACTCTTGGTTGGTGACCCATGAGTGCTTGTTATTCCAACTTTTGGTGGTTAGTCCTTATTTTCCTCAGCAAAGGCGGCGATTCCGACTCTTGGTTGGTACTCCCCAACATAGTTCAACTTATTGTGTTTGGTATTCCAACTTTTGGTTGGCCTAGAAGGTGATCTCAACTTTTGGTTGGTAATCTCTGGCTTCCCCTTGCAGAGTCTTTGTTCCAACTCTTGGTTGGAAATCTTTGTTATTCTAACTCTTGGTTAGTAGCTGTTATTCTAACTCTTGGTTAGTAGCAATCCTAACTCTTGGTTAGTAGCTTTGGTTTCAACTTTTGGTCGATGAGGATTTCCCCAGCAATCCTAACTCTTGGTTGGTAGCTCTTGTTCCGACTTTTGGTCGATGAGGATTTTTCCTGGTGATCCTAACTCTTGGTTAGTAGCTTTGTTTCCCAACTCTTGGTTGGATGTTAGCCCCTGCAGTTGTTATCCCAACTCTTGGTTGGTGGGCTGTTGCTCGATGGGTTGTTGTTCCAACTTTTGGTTGGTAGTCCTCCTCTATTTCTCAACGGAGTCGTTATCCCAACTTTTGGTTAACGTTTTCCAACTTTTGGTTGGTAGTCTTTGATTCCCCAATAGGGTCGGCCTTGGATGTTAGTTTGTTTTCCAACTTTTGGTTGGTAGCCTTTGATTCCCCAATAGGATTGTAATATCCGGTTTGGTTGTCTTGTCGACGTTGTTCCAACTCTTGGTTGGTAACCTTTGTTCTCTGGTTGTTGAACCCGACTTTTGGTCATTATACCTCCCCAGCGAAGTCGTCTCACCATTTAAATTTTGGTTGGTGTTGTGGTGATTCCAACTCTTGGTTGGTAGTGTGTGGTTTTATCCCCTGAGAGTAACCCTTATCCCATCTTTTGGATGGTATTGCTCGATTATTATCTTTTTATGGATGTTTATCCCGTGCAGAGTCGTTTGGTTAGTCTACTCTTTCCCAAGTGAAGTTGCCATAAAGCTATTTGGTTAATGTTCCCTTTTGTTCCCCCAGCAGGGTTGTATCCTGACTTTTGGTTGGTATTTTATGGGAAAGTAGTTCCAACTCTTGGGTTGTATCTGTTGTTGGTTTCATCCCGACTCTTGGTTGGTATATTTGGTTGTTTCCCAACTTTTGGTTGGTATTCAGAGTTCTCCATCCCAACTCTTGGTTGGTATCCCTTGGTGTTCGTTATCCCAACTCTTGGTTTTTATTCTTTGACCGTTATTCCCAACTCTTGGTTGGCATTTTTGAATGAGGTTCAAATCGTATTGGATTGTTATCCCCAGCATGTCATTTTTCAACTCTTAGTTGGTATTCGTTGTTTCACATCTCCGCAGGGTGCAAATTTCCGGGTTCTTTTGTATTCAATCACCTTATACCTTGAATGTTTGAAAGTGTTTGCTTTTCCTCCCTTCAGGTCCAAGTTGTTTGAATAGGGGCAGCTGTAGCACCCCAAAATTTGCCTTTTCGTTTTGGCAGCATCTGGCTTTTGTTTCTTTGCATTTTCGCACTTCTGCATTTGCATAGCATTCGTTCTTGAGGCAGAGGATCAAGGTTTTCCCGTGGCTTAATTTTCATCTCAGTGCATGAACCTGAACGGCGAGCATCAGAGGCTCTGGCATTTATTTTGCCTAGTGGTCGGGTGACCGATTTTATTTTATTTTGCAGGATATTTTCAGCTCGAAAAGCAGTATCCAGGCTATCACAAGCATTTTCATGGTTATGATATTCAAAACCAAGAAGCTTAACAGAGCTCCAAACAGTTGAAACAGGGCAAACAGGCAGATTTCTCTCCAAAAGGCGCCATAATTCAAATTTTTGAGGTGTTAATCGATTAACACATATGGTTAATCGATTAACCAAGTCAAAATCAGGTCAATTTGGAAGTTTTGAAGGTGTTAACCGATTAACCTATATGGTTAATCAATTAACCAGTGCAGATTTTGCCTCTGTACGTGAATTTTCAAGGGGAGCTGTTTTGGGGTCCAATTTTGATCACTTGAATTTCAAATTTTGCACTTGGGAAGGATCTAGAATCATTTCAGAATTTGATTAATTTCATTTTCCCTCCAAACTCCCATTCCTCATTCCAACCCAAATTTTCCAAACCATATTCCAAACCTTTCATATGGATCCAAGCCTAAAAGATATTTAAGTGATCCACTCCAAACCAAGGGCTAATCACTCATAATTCACTCTCATTTTCAGAATTGATCTCATTCTCTCTCAATTCTCTCTCAATTTTCCAATCTCCAAAACCTTCACCAAAGCTCTTCTCATTGAAATCATTGATTCTTCATTAGAATCCTTGGTTTCTAAGACCTAAACCTTCATCCATTCTCTCCATCAAATCAATTTCTCCATCCAATTTTCGTGCAAAATTAGATCTGAATTTGGAAGTGATTTTGGAAGTGCTTATTTGGCTTATTTTGGCTTCATCTTGAAGGATCTTCATTGCTACTACAAGAATTGGTGTGGATCTTGAAGTATTCCAGACTTCTAGCATTGGATATGTTCAATTACAGTTGAATCACACTAACCAAAGCAATTCTCCACTTCGAAGGTTGGAAATTCTTGATCCAAATTTGTTCTTAGCTTATTTTGCATAATCATGTGGATTTTCATCTTTGATTGACTTTTGGTTAATTTGATCCGTTTGATTCATGATTTGGTTATGTTAATCTGTTTACATGCTGTTTGAATCATGATTTGTTGGTTTAATTTCGTGATTAAGTGATTATGCGATCATCTGGTTGATCGGATAAGTGCTTATTTGCTGAACATGCTGTTCTGTTGCTGTTTTTCTACTGTTGGCACAGTGTTAATCGGTTAACACATATGGTTAACTGATTAACCATTTCAAATATTCAAATTTTTCAAAGTTTTCAGAGTTTTAATCGGTTAATGCCTGGTGTTAACCGATTAACATGTACAAATTTCCAGACTTTCAACCATTTTTAAGTGGTTAATCGGTTAACGCATATGGTTAACCGATTATCACTGTGCCAGTGGGTCTGTTTTGCTGATTTTCTTGCTTGTTTGAGTACCGTTTCACATCGAATCATCGTAGTTCAGTATGATGCATTAGAAGTGAAATGTTTTGGAATATATGTCGCTGTTTTGGTTGTTTAATCGAGACTCCATCAACTTGTGTTTGTTTTCCACTTGGATGCCTACTTTCGTAGTTTGTCGTTCAAAGTAATATTCATGCTTGCATTTGCATTTTCTCTTGTGTTTTGCATCTTTATTTCTTGCATTAATAAAGGTCGAGATGTGCTTGTGGAGGTATTTACCCCACACTTTTTCCTCCCTTTGCTTATGTGTTGCATTTCATGTTTGCATCTCTCATTTGTGTTTGATCTTTCTTCTTCCTTTGTCTTCCTTTGCCATGTTCCCCTAGGATCTAATCTTCCTTGTTTAAGGATGGTTATGATAGGCATTAGGACTCAAACCATGCATGCTAACATTTGGGTAGATGTTCCCCCATTCGATCCTAACCTTAGGACCATTTTTCCTGACAATGTTAGGGCCGAGTTTCCCTTAGACCTTTCGTGCGTCTCTCTCTTTCTCATCTTAAAACAATTCTAACTCATCTAATAAATGCGATGAATGGTGTCGCTACGAGCCTTAAGCTACATGGGGAATGATGAGTGAGAGGTCTCCTCTCGCTTATCTAGAGTGTTTAGTGTACGTCCCATTTGGGGGCGATACGCGACGCATGCGTTCCTATGTCATAGTCTTTAGTACAACGTGAATCACAAACCGAAATAATTCACTTCACTAAAAAACACAAAACAAACTTCAAACCTTTTGCCTTCGGGATTAATCGGAAACCTTTTTCGTAAAAAATAGTGTTGTTAAGCTTTGGTTCTACCGCAAACAGGCATCGTCCCTAATTGCTGGAACGGAGGTTTAGCCCTTCTCGATTAAAGCACTTAATCAACCTGTGGTTTCGTGTCAGCCCGAACTATGTTTGCTCTGATTTCTCATATCGGATGAGCATATGTAGGCACAAAACTATGATGTCTTGGCGAGCAACCTTCCCCCCTTCACCCGTAGTTAGCCGAACTACGTTGAATCTAACTTTCCCATTGCACGAGGGAATACGTAGGCACAGAGCGGTGATGCTCTGCCGAGTTTCTTTTCTTTTCTTTTTGTCCTATGAGCCTTTAGTGTAGATAGTTTAAACACACCTTTAGGTAGACAACAAGCATGGATCTCGTCGAGTATGATAGACGTGAGGGGTGCACATACCTTCCCCTTGCGTAACCGACTCCCGAATCCAGGACTTGGTTGCGATGACCTTGTCTTTCCTCTTTTTCGTCAGGTTTTTCCGATCGTTTCCTTTCCCTTTCTCTGGGATAAATAACGAAAGGCGGCAACTCTTATTTTTTCCGCCGGGTGTTTTTCGCAGTTGCGAAAGTACTGAAGCAAAGGACTCAGGGTGACAGAACTGGAAGCGAGAGAACCGAGAATAAGAAACCGGGAGGAAAATGAAAATGCAAAAACAGGATGCAAATGCAATGCAATGGTTTCAAGGCTTTCAATGGTCAATTGCAAATATTTTCTAGGAAAGCTAGAAAATTTTTAGATTTTGAAATGTAAGATTTTTTTTTAAAAAAATTTGTAAGGCACTGACAGTTAAATTCCTTGAAACCAGGAATGATATGATGTTGGATGCAATGCACAAACACACAACGACAAACAAAATAAGGTCATAGGTTAGAGGAACATGAGCGGAGCCAAGGTCTACCCATCCCGAGAGGTATGTACTAAGGGTTAATTGTACCTGCAGAACAAGGTTCTAAAGAGATGCCCAAAGTCATCAGTCCATCTTTCGAATATTATCAATTTCCCGACTGACTCGGTGGTCAATAATATTCTCAAGAGAACCTCTTCTGAGTGTAGTATTGTGTAGCAACTATTTCAGGACTACTCCCTCATAGCCATCGCACTATGTTCTAATAAGGCCAAAGTTGTGTTTAGGTAACTACGGTCCCCAGTATCACAGGCTCCAAGGTCAAAAATAGTGAATTTTTTCACGACTACTCGTTCAACAATACTAGTTTTAAATAGGGCCTCAACTGAGTGGTGATTCTCAAGTCAGCTTGGTCGGGACTCACTCCCTATAAGCCTCGTCAAATATATCACCTTCCTATAAAAATTGCACTCAAGTCCGTGTGTAGGACTTATCTCACAACAATTATATAACCCTAAGCAAGGTACATCATAAGTATATACAAGAAAATAATAAAGCAAATAGCAAAAATAAGCAAGATAGGGATAACCCTAAAAAAGATAGTCCCTAGTGAAGTCGCCATTTTCTATTGCGGTGAGAATAGGATATCAAATTATTTATTAATTTGAACCACATCTTGATTCACAACCCGTCTTTGATTTATCCGAAGGAAAGGTTGCTGTGGTGGGAATAGGATATCAAATTATTGGTTAATTTGAATCACATCTTTAGTTCACAACCGGTCTTTGATTTATCTGAAGGAAGGGTTAAAGAAAGAAAAAACCTATTTTGCATCATAAACACAATGCGGGGAAAGATCTTGGTTCGGGGGTCGGTTAAGCTTAGGGAAGGTATTAGCATCCTAAACTTCTGTAGTACTCTACAGGAACCTCTTGTTTTAAAATGTGCTATTGCTATAGTTATCTGCTTAAGGGTAATGCTAAGGGTTAAAGGTAAAGAAAGACCTAAGGGTTAGTCCTAAGTTTACTCGCCAATACTCGCATCTTGTGCCTACGTATTTGAGGTAGGGGATGGAATCAGAGTAATCGTAGTTCCCCTTATAGAGGGAGGAAGAAGAACTTCTTGACTGTGGTCAAGGTTCAAACGGGATATAAACGTTCATAAGGAAATGCTTACTTAGAGTGTGGCGACTTCTAATCTACGTTGTAAAGTTGAATTGAAAAGAGCGAAGTAAGTATTCCACGACGGGAACTTACATGGAATACAGTGACTCCTTATCCTAAGGCTAGGGTAAAGGGTAAAAATCGTCCATGGCGGGACGCATAAGCATGAGTACAACGAATCTAAGTCTTAAGGTTGGGAAAAGGTGAAAGATTTAAGGGCATGTCCACGATGAGACGCCTAAGAACGAGTACGGCGACTCGGATCCAAAGGCTATGATGGGTGAAGGGCAAAAGAATATCGACGTGGCGGTCAAACAGTTAAACCTTTCCTTCAGAGGGATAAGCGGCAAAATAATAAATAGCGAAGAATTGCAAAGCAGTGAAGATGTTGATATAATATACAAGTGATAATGATGGATATGAGTAGCAACAGTAATATCAGATAATGTACAAGTGAAAAATATAAAAAAGGTTAGCAACAGGTTCATGGACAATCAAGAATGATATTAGGAATGAAGGATGAAAGTTATACAAAAATTAGAAATAAATCGAGATAAGGTTTTGTAAGATTTTTGAGAGAAAGTTTGAAATAATTAAATAAAAAAGGGTGTTAGGGTTTTTAAAAATATAAAAGGTTAGGAATTTTGATTAAAAAAATTTAGAAATTTTAGATAAAAAAGGGAGTTAGAGTTTTAATTTTAAAAAGAGTAGAGCTTTAAGTTAAAATAAAATGAGTTATAAAAAGAAAAATTAGGGTTTTAAGTTTAAAAAAATTAGGTTAGAGTTTTTATTTTTTTTAAAATGTTAATTATTTATTTTAAAAAGTTATATTTTATTTTAATTATTAAAAAGAGTTAGAATTTAAAGGATGGTTAATTTCAAATGTAAAAAGAAAAAGATAAAAAAACTAAAAAAATTGAAAATAAAGGAAATGGGTCGGGCTGGGTGGTCAGGCCCCAGACCCGACCCGGTAGTATATAAAAGGGAGGAGGGAAACAAAATTAGAGTTTTAATCCTAACTTCATTTGCTGGCCGCGGCGGCCCCCCTTGGGGTTCCTTCTGCAACTTTTTTCTCTCTTCTTCTTTCAAACAGTCGCAATTATTTCTTCTTCTTCTTGTTTGGCCACGATTATTTCTTCTTCTTGTTGTGATGTTACTCTCTTCTTCTTGATATTTTCTAAAAAAACAAACAAGAAGAGAAGGTTAAATACGGTGGTTTACCGTCGGATCTTAATGATGGGTTCTTTGTGATTTGTGGCCTTGTGACATTTTACAGTTGGTGTTCGCGATTGCGGTTTAGGTTTGACAGATTCGCGTTGGTTTTTTTTCCGGCCAGTGATGAACTTCTGAGGCCGTGTGGTAACTTTCGTTATGATTTGGAGATGCTTTTCGTCCTTGAGTTTGTGGTCGTTTTGGATGATATTTTTCTGTGATTTTCGGTCCCCCTGAGGCTATGTTCCGGATCCGTTTTATACACAAATTTCTTCTTAAAAAAAGATAATGGAGATTTGATTTAGAACGTTTTTGATTTTATTTGATCTCTGATTTATCTTTGATGGATTTCAGATTTGATTTCTTTTGATATTATCTTTTTCACTTCAATTTTGATGGATTTAATTGTGAACATTATTTCTCCTTTATTTCTGGATCCGTGATTCATGGTGATTGCATCTGGAGTTTGGTTTGTTCGATTGTTGATGATGATATTTCTGATTGGATTTGGGTTTCTGATATTTGATTCGTTAGCTGTGATTTTGGGATACTATTTTCTACCATTGATTGTGGTTGGATTTGATTTTCGGATTTATTGGTGTTTTGGAATTATTTTGGTGAAGCTAATAAAACCCAATCCGTTTTTTCTTGGGGGATGTTTGGACAAAAAATCATTTTATCCAAAAACTCTTCCTCTTTTTCGGACAGAACAAAAATTGCTGGATTTTTTGGCCTAAGGATGTCGGAAGTAAAACGGGGGGTTTGGTAGAATTCCAATGTTGCCCCTCCCGGACCCGGTGATGAATCTTTTCTGAGGGTCCAAAAATAAAAAACAAGAATCCATTTTGTTAAAAAATCTAACTTTTAGACCATTTACATTTTTTTGCAGGTTCTGGAGATTCGGGAATTCGGAGACTTGAAAGCTTGAAGCTGAAGAACTTAGTCTTAGAAATTAGGGACTTAGAATTTAGGACTTGAAATCTAACCCGAATTCCAAAAATCTAACTTTGTAACTCTGTATGTTTTTAATAAAATATGAACTTGCTTTCTTCTGAATTTAATTGCACACCCACATCATATTACGATAACTTTAAACTTTGCATTTCGCACCATGAGGCATCTGAAAAATTGCCAACTCTCGAAAACGACAAAACCCAAACGTGAATTTGATGCAACCCGTGAGTTGTGGCTCAAACTTGCCTGTGACAATTAACTCGTAACCGACTCAAATATTCAGTGAGTAAAGACTTAACTTGTTGGAAATATTTCTCGCATAGACTCGAATCCCGACCCGTCCAACTTTAACAATCTCACCTCAAAATGGTTCACAAATCAAACAACACTCCAAATTCCATCTGACGACTAATAAATCAATTCTCAAATAAGGATGGACTGTATCAAGGAAAAATCTAACATCCACACTGTTGCACCCTAAAATTTGCCCAACCTTATTCCCTTGGGTTATGTTTCAATATCATTAGCATTTGCATATAGAGTCATGCACATAGACTAATCATCTGCATAGCATAAGCATAGCAAGTCATACAACAGGGGGACCAATCATTATTCTCATCTCTAGAAGCCTATCAAGAGGTTATTATCCCAATTCAATCTCATTCAAGTCATCAGGAAAGAATTTGAAAGCAAAGAGTTCAGCAGATCAAGCCTTGAGTCCATCTCCTAGCTGAGGGTATCTGAGGGTCAGCAAGAGGGTTGTGAGCTGTTAGTTGAAGGCATGGAGAGTCTCTAGACATTATGAGAGACTTAGAAAGTCATTTAAAGAAGGAGACAAGTCATTAATGAGAGCACAAGAGCTATAGCTGAAGGCAGTCAACTAGGGTTTCATCTGGGTCAACCCTAGGTCAACCCTAGGCCAATTGACTGATTTAAGGGGCATTCAAGTCTAGTGGAGAGATGTGGGGTTCATCATTGGACATATAAAGAAGGATATGGAGATATGCCAAGAAGAATTCAAGAGAAATCAGGGAGAAGAGGAGTTTCTAAATTAGGGTTTCTGTGTAAAATCCCCTAGTCTAGGTCAAATTTCCAAGCAAGATAAGTCAAAATGCTAGCTTCAAATGGATCCCTGGCCAACATGAAACTTGTAGAGGATCTCAAGACCTTTAATTTGAGTTGTGGAAGACATCAAGGAGATTTATAGAACTCAAGTTATGGTCCTTGCAAGTTACAAGTCATCTGAGGTATCTGAAATTTTGTCTGTGAAAGTGACTTGACTTCCAAGCTAGTTTTACCCCTCAAGGAGATTTCAAATGAATTTCTGGTCAACATAAGAATTGTTCCTCATTGTCTTAGCTTTCTAGAATGGTATATCATGCCCTCATATTATGTGTGGAACTCAACTTATGGTCTTGGCAAGCAAAGGGTATTTTGGTCATTGGTGAATTACAGGTCATTTTAACCTATGTCCAAAACTCATACAAGGAGGCCTCAAATGGAAAAACTTACAACATCAAACTTGCTCCCAATGACATTTTGAGTCTAGAAAGAAGGTCACAAATTGTTGGAAAAGCTCATAACATGAAGTTGCATGATTGGTTAAATTTGAACTAAAATGGCTTATAACTTGAATAAAGTCAAAGTGAAAAATGGTTTGAGAGATTTATAAGTCCAAATGGGGACTTCCAATATATGATTTTGGGTCCAAAAGACATTTTAGAGACAATGGTTCAAGTACATTTTTGAGCTTAGTGGAAAAAATCAAAGTTATTCATGGTTACTTGCATTTGAAGAAACATAACCAAAATCAATCAAAGTTGGAAGGCAAGGGAAGTTGTAAGATGGATCTAGAAGTTTCCATTGAGCCCTATATATTCATGAAATCAGAATTGAGCAAGGGTTGGATTCATTTTTCACCAAGAATTTCCCAAAGTTTTCTCATTCTTTCTCATTGCAAGTTCACTTCAATCTCACAAATTCTACATCTATCATCATCAACATTGATCATGCTCCATTCAATCATCATCATGGCATAGAATTCAATCAAGATCCTGGTGGTTAGAGCTCAATTTCGTGCACTTTCATCAAGAACACACAAGCTGCAAATTCAGTTGGAACTCAAGATCCAGTGCAAGACTCATCAAGGTGTTGCATACAGAATCAAGCACTGAGATAGTTGATCAAGATCCAAACATCACAAGCCTCAGATCCACGAGTTCCATCAGCATCTCCAAGCTTTTACATCAGGTGCAATTTCTCTGCCACAGCTTGATATAGTTAGTTTAGCATTAGTTTGTTAGTATAATAATGATCTAGGTTGTTAGTAGATCAATTAGGATGAGTTTGGTGCTGTTTGGTGATGATTATTAGCAGGTTGTTAGAACTGTTAGGACCTAGAACTCTTAGGTTAGGCCATTATAACCTTAGCTTGTTAGTTTAGAATGATCACCATTAAGTATAGAAGAGATTAGTATAGGTTTGGTTGAGAATCTTGAGGATGAGTTGCAGAGTATGTTAATGGAACCAAGGATGTCATGCGCTCGGGTTGAGTGATTTGTTGAGTTTCAAAACAAACTAATGGCATAGACGTATAGAGGGAGAGATTTAGAGTATTTTTCATGTTTGCATCGTGTTGATTCATGGATTGTGGAAGGAGAACCGAGAGCTTGAACATGTGTTCGTGCATGGCTTCCATGGAAGTTGAAACCCTAAGTTCTCACAAGGAGGTTGAAGACGCAATCCTGAGCGTCCGTTGCGTGTTGGACTTTTGACCTCAGAGCCCATCGTGTGGCTCTAATTTGATTCTGAGTTTGAGAGGGAATCCTCCCCCCATTGAAACGCTGCGTTTCATTAAAGGGGGGAGCGTGGGCCTTGCTCTTGCCACCCCCCAGTATTGGGCCCAGTTCATCTGAACGTGAATAATCTTCTATTCTCACCCCCTGGCTATTTCTCTCTTTCTTTTTATTATTTCCTTTTCATTTTTTTCATTCATTTTAAAAAATTCATAATAAATAGATAAAAAATCATTTTTAATTCATTCTTTTTACATCATTTTCATTAGAATGTCTAGAAAATTGTCATTAAATAAAATTGCATTTTTATTTTTATTTGATATTTTTTCCATATTTTCTAAATAAATGACATTTTAAATAGTTTCATTTCATGCATGATTTTATTAATTTTTGTTCTATTAGATACTTTCATATTTTTTGTTCATTCTTTTTAGGTTGCTTAGATGAGATATTGAACTTGTAGAAACAATGTAGTTCCCATTTTTAGAAATTAATTGTAGGTGCTTAATGCAGGCTTGAACAACATGAACAAATTAGGGTTTTTAGATGATGACTTAGGAAGTTTGATTCTCTTCCCTTAGGACTTAGGGTTTGACTAGTTTAGTTATGGGACTATAGGGGCTATGGGTAGTTATTAGATCCCTTAGAAAAAGTCAGGATTCCCCTACTGCTATTAATACTCTGTGTATGTTTGATTGACTGGTGTGGTGTGCCCTCTGGGGATTATTGCTTGCTTGCTTGGGTATTGGGATTGTCTGGGAACTTGGGAGAGCTGAAGACTTGAGGAGATGAAGACCATTGGAGATCCAGAGATTGAAGATCAACTGCCAGAGTTGAAGAGAAGATTCTTGCTAGCAGATGCTGAGGAGACTAGGGTTTAGGAGCTAGGCAGAGCTCTAGGTTAGAAAGCTTGTTTCTCAAACATGGATTGCCTTGTCTGCATCCATTCTTCTCTGTGATTCAGAGTCTCTCTAAGACACTCACCCCCTTCCTTTGGAAGGCTTGATGATAGGGTCTGAGAGATAGAACTCTTGAGAGAAAATGTCTTTTGTGTTAGAAGCAGTCTGTTCACCACCCTTGGTAGTCAGCTGATTGCTTAACACCCAATTCACTCTTGTGACTGATTCCTCATCCTGGAGGTTTGAGCTTGAAGAAAAGCCATTGCAGATGGAAGGCAGATGATCAAAGCCCTTGCCTGAAGGCCATGAAGATGGAGATTGATGCTTGGTGAAGCCTGTAGATGATTGGAGATTACTTGAAGATGGATGTTGATTCAGAGCTGCTGAAGCTGCTTCTTTTTGCTGTATTTCATTTGCTGATGTATTGATTGGTTTTCTGGACTGTATTGTTTGCTGTTTACCCTGCTGGGTTGAAAGTGAAGCCTGTTCACTTTTGCCTATTGTTTTCTAGGTTCGAGGTTGAGTGGGACTCCCTTGCCTCGCTTGTACTGTTGCATCCATGCATTTTACTGCTTTACTGTATATATCTGTTATTGTTTCTGTTTCTGCCTATCCCGTAGGATCTCTGTTTCTCTCTGTGCAAGAGAGGAGCATGATAGACACTAGGTCTTAACCCATGCATGATAACATTAGGTTAGTTTGATTCCCTTCGCAACCGTAGGTTAGAGTTCTGTCTCTTTCTTTCTCAAAACAAACAGAAAAACACATAAAAAGATTTCAAACACAATAAAAGACACTTCTTCCGTAAAAGAATGTGAACTCATCAAGACGTCATTTTTGGCCGCCGGGACTGTTAATCAGAAAAACTTTTTCAGAAGGAATAAAATCAATCAAGACAGACTTGTGCCGTACGTGGCCCGAACTACGTTTGCTCTGATCTTCCATGCAGTGTGGAAGTACGTAGGCATAGGATGCGATATCCTAGCGAGCAACCTTCCCCTCCTTTCCCGTAGGTAGGCGAACTACGTTGACTCTGATTTCTCGTTCCAGACGGGAATACGTAGGCATAAAGTGCGATACTTTGCCGAGTCATTTTATTTTCATTTTCTTTTCTTTTAACCCCAGACCTTTAGTTTAGATAGAATAACAATCCATATCCGAAGACAAGCGTGGATCCCGTCGAGTACGACGGACGTGAGGGGTGCTAATACCTTCCCCTTGCGTAACCGACTCCCGAACCCAGGTTTTGGTTGCGACGACCATACCTTTCCCATGTTGTGCGAGGTTTACTCTGAGCGTTTCCTTTCCCTCCCGTGGGATAAATAATGCACGGTGGCGACTCTTCTGTTCAGCCGGCGCCGATTTTCGCAGTAGCGACAGCTGGCGACTCTGCTGGGGATCCAACGTCCCCTGGCTGCTAAGGACTGCGATGGTTCTTATGCATTTGGGATCCAACGTCCCTTGAGAGAGTCAATCCTAACGCTTGTTTTCCCGTCGAGGATTTTGTATGGAGTTATTTTATATTTCTAACCTTGTATTTTCAGCTTTATATATTGATTATTGTTGCTGTATCTGGGGTGTGACGGGTGTTCTGATATTGAGAGATAAGCCGGACCTGGGCTTGAGTGCACCTAGAATTAGAGTAGAAATTAGTGGGCGCCCGCTTGCTTTGCTTGCTTCGGTGTCCCATGAAATCTACACTCAGACGAGGTTCCTCTGGTTGGCCTTCTGCCCCTTCCTTTGGTTGGCGTGGGTTGCTGGTTAGTTGGATTGTCGACTCTGGGGACCGATCATTTGGAAGTTGGCTAAGTGAGGCCTCTTCAGGAATTGATGATGCCACTCCTTCTGGGAATCGTATCATCAACCCTGAAAGTCTGTGACGCCGACGACCGCATAGGATGCCGTACCTTGTGCCAGTTATAGGGCCACCCACCTGTGAGGGGATTCAGGGTTATGCAGGTAACTAGACCTTCAGACCACCGGTTTGTTTCTTGATCAGGATCCTGGATATTTATGGAGGGTTCTAAGGTCTGTCAGAGGCCAGGTAGAGATGTGTTCTAAGGTCTGTCAGAGACCAGTTGGTGTGTTCCGAGGTCTGTCAGGGACTATTTGGAGATGTGTTCTGAGGTCTGTCATAGACCAGTGGGGGATATGATCTGAGGTCTGCCAGAGACCATTCAGGTTATGATTATGGGGTCTATCAGAGACCAATATTGGAGCTTTGTTTGAGGTATATCTGAGACCAGGGCTTGAGGACTTCTGGATGGTCTATCTGAGACCTTTCTTGATTGGGTTCAGGCTATTCAACTACAGCTTTGGTCCCTGTTGCATGTTACTTGCATTGCATCACTGCATATCCATTACCATTTGCATTTCACTAACGTGTGTCTGTGCTGCAGGTGCATTTGCATTTCCCTAGTTCTAGTGCCCAGACTCCTGAGTGTTTGATCATGACTAGCTTAAGGAGAACGGTTGCTTACAAATTGCCTACGCCTGATATTGTTCCTCTACTTGGGTTGATCTCTCTTGCTGATAAGGGTGTTCGTAGGAGTTTCCGGATGAGCTATGGTAGACTACTGAGATTGGTGTGCAAACCTACAGAGGTAGAGTTGGATGGGTTGTATGCTCTGATGCAATTCTACGACCCTGCTTTGACGTGCTTTATGTTCTCTGACTTTATTATGGGACCAACCCTGGAGGAATAAGCTGAGTATGTTGAGCTGCCCGTGCAGAACCAGGTTCCATTCATTCATTATGACGCCAAGCCCAAGCCGGAGGATTTGGCAAGAGCCTTGCATATTGATGCTTCTGAACTTGTGACTACTGTCTCCCGTGGAGTTCCAGGCTTCTCACTCCAATTCTTAGTTGGTAAAGCCCAAGAGTATGCCAAGAGCGGGTGCTGGGTTGCTTTCAATGTTGTGTTGGCTTTGTGCATTTATGGCATAGTTTTGTTTCCCAGCATACCGGATTTTGTGGACTTTGATGCTTTCTACTTGTTTGCCGCTGGTAATCCTGTACCTACCTTACTCGGAGATCTCTACCACTCACTGCATTACAAGAATGAGAAGGGAAGAGGGAAGAATGTTCATCTGTGTGTACCCTTGTTGAGTAGGTGGTTTGAGAGTCACCTTCCTAAGAGAAGATCTGTTGCAGAGACTACAGTACCAGTTGGTTGGCCAGAGCGCCTGATGAGGCTATCGTCAGAAGATATGGAGTGGTTTGATCGAGACCTGTTGGGATCTGAGCTCATCTTCAGTTGTTCTGGGTACCCTAATGTGCCGTTGATCGGAAGAAAAGGGTGTATTAACTATAACCCATCTCTGTTCGTCCGTCAGTTCGGATATGCACTGAAGAATCCCCCTCAGGAGGAAGAAGTACAGGAATCTCTGTACTTCACAGGTGATTTGAAAGGGGAGTTACTAGCCAAGCTGCAGCATGCCTGGACGCGTATTAACCGCAGAGGGAAGCCGTTGTTAGGAAAGAATGACTGTCAGGCCTATGCACCTTACAGGGTCTGGATCCAGGAAAGAGCAAGTCAGTTGAAGATGCCATTTCCAGACGCACCAATCCTCGCTCTTATTCCGGCAGAAGAGCCAACTACTGTTTCTAGGGAGGCGTACGAGCAAATTGTGAGAGAAAAAGAAGCCTTGATGAAGATTAATGAAGGGTTAGAGCAAGAGTTAGCCCAGGTACGCAGCGAGAAGAACAAGGCCGTATATGCTTTCCAACAACAAATCGAGCTGTTAAACAGGTTAGGGGCTGAGTTGACTGAGGAGAAGAAAAAGCGTGAACGTCTGGGGCAAGAGTTCAGAAGCTCCCATGACATGCTGGAAGCCAAAAAGAAGGCGCTCGACGCAGCACACCGAGAGATATCTTCTTGCAATAAGACTTGGAATGCCACACTCACCAACAATAAGAAGAGGGAAGATAAGCTGAAGCAGCAAATCTCCGACCTCGAAGAGAAGTTGAAGTCTAGCATCAAGAAGTGTGAGGAGGAAGTGATGACCCGGTATAGTGTCCAGCATGCACTGAACAAGGCAATCAAGTCCAGAGATGAAGCAGTGTCTCAGAAGCGAAAGTTAGAAGATTGCTTCGGAGAAGCAACATGGGAAGAAACTGCTGAAGACGTACGCCGTGTCCTTAAGAGGAGAAACCAGCTTGTTGAAGGGCTGCTTGATCGACCAAGCCATCCGGAGACCAAGAAGTTGATAGAGGAGTACCAGACTTTTGGGAGGATTTGATCATTTCATGTAGTAACTTGTATGCTTTATTTGCATAGTGCTGACCATCACCAGGATTGTTGGTTGAGGTCATGCCTTCTTTGTACTCTCAGTGATTTTGTACCCTGGGCTTATTGATTTTCCCTGCAATATATGAGGCTTTCTATGATTCAGCTCCGATATTCCTATTGTCAGCACTGTCACTGCACCGGCACCTTCGCACTAGAACTGGGGGAATGAACTTCCCTAATGCACAGACACATTGCATTGCATTCATATTCATATTGCATTACAGGTAATCTTTGAATGGTGTCTTATTTCTCGCTTTTATCAGGTACTTAACAGGATTGCAGATCAACATCCGCACCGCTATTCTACACGCTCCAATTGTCGAAAAATCATGGACCAAATGCAGAACGAGATGCAAGATGTGCGCGAGAAGCTCGCCCTCTTCATGCAGACCATGGAAGCTATAGCAAAAGGGCAAGAGAATTTGCAGGCCATGGTCCAGCCTCTGTTGGCCCGAAACGCTGGTCATGGTAATGAAGATCATCAGTCTGTACGGGTCGATACTGCTCATGGAGACGGCACTCCCACGCCAGTGGCGCCGCCTGTAATCAATACACCTGCTGCTAATGTCAACAACGCTACCGCTGCTGTGAATGGTAACGTCGGAGTGGGGAATGAAACTGCTGTCCATAATGCTGGGCTGGGTGATGTCAATTTGGGAGATAATCTAGGAGGCAATGGCTTTGTCAATACTGGGTTCGGATTCAACGATCAGGGATTCGATAACGCTGGGAAGTATGGCTTTAATGCTCAAGGCTTTGGGCAAGATGGTTATGGTATGGTCAATCAGGGTTACGGAGGCTTTGGAAACGGAAACGGTACTGGATTTATGGCTTTTGGTCCTGCTGGAGGTGTTCAAGGGTACGGCAACAGAGGCCGAGGTCCGGGGATGAATCAGATCAGAGCTGGACGTAATAATGGATACGATGGGTACGGAGCTGGAAACGGTATGTGGCAAGAAGATCAGCAGGAGGACGCCTTCTCCGGAGGAGGTTTTGAAGGGCCGATAGATGATTCCCAAAAGATTAGAATGCTGGAAGAGCAGATGAAGGGAGTCTTAAACCAAAGTGCTGTGGGCTTGGACATGGCAACCATGGGCTTGGTACCTGGTTTGAGGGTGCCAATTAAATTCAAAGCTCCTGCGTTCGACAAGTACAAAGGAGACACATGTCCGAAAGTACATGTACGAGCTTATTACAGAAAAATGTCTGCATACTCAACTGATGAAAGAATGCTAATGCATTTCTTTCAGGATAGTCTGTCGGGCCCTTCCCTAGAGTGGTACATGGGGTTGGAGCCAACTGATATCAAGACATGGAAGCAATTAGCAGAGGCATTTGTAGCCCATTACAAGTATAACAGCGACCTGGCACCCAATCGGGTCCAGTTGGCCGGGCTTTCGCAGAAGAAGGGGGAGAGTTTTAAAGAGTACGCGCAAAGGTGGCGCGATATGGCTGCCAGGGTCCGTCCTCCTGTAGAAGATAAGGAAATGAATGACATGTTTGTCGGCACATTCACAGGGCTGTTTCATGATATGCTGTTTCATACGTCTCTGGCCAGTTTTTCAGACCTGATTCTGATGGGGGAAAAGATTGAACGTAATATTAAGCAAGGAAAGTTCCAAGTCTAGGAATCAACTGCATCTGGCAGTAATAGGAAGGCTTATGGTGGGCGCCGTCAGGGCGAAGCCAGCGCAGTATTTGGAGGCCGAGGCCGAGGCCGAGGCAGGGGACGAGGTCAATATCGTCAGCCGCAGCAGGTGTCGAGTGTTACTATTCCCTATCAGCAACAACCACTCCAGCAACAACAACCGGTTCAGCAATAGCCAATGCCACAGCAGCAGCAGCCTCAGCAGGGGGCACAGCAGGCTCAGCGAAGATTCCAGGGTAGTAAACCGAGAAGAGTGTTTGAGAAGCCTCCCTCAACATATGCCGATTTGTTGCAGACATTGTTGGGATTGAATCTGGTAGAGAAAAGAACTCTGGCACCAATAACGGGAGCTCCCCCGTTCGGTTACGATGCAAGCAGGCACTGCGAGTTTCATTCTGGGGCCCCGGGTCACGATATAGAAGGTTGCCATGCTTTTAAGCACGTTGTGCAGGATCTCTTGGACAACAAGACTATCAATTTCGGAACGGCAGGTCCGAATATAGTCCAGAAACCCATGCCTAATCATGGGGCTAATGCCGTTCTGACTGAGGAGGGTCTGAATCTTATTATGAATGTTGAAGATTTAAAGACACCGCTGAGCGAGATAAAGAGCCGACTGTTACAAGGAGGTGTTTACCCAGGATGTAACGAGTATTGCTTAGATTGTTGGACCCTAGCTGGGGGGTGTGAGGATTTGAAGAAAGGCATTCAGGCTTTAATTGATGAGGGCATATTGCAGTTTGATCGAGCGGCAACTGACGAGCCTGCAGGGGCAGTAGTGGATAATCGGAGTGATGTGGCCACAGTAACGATTCCTCGGAAGACGATCACTATTGCAGCACCAGCTCAGCGACCACCGATCACCATAACTAAGGCCGGGCCAATCCCGTACGAGAACACGAAAGCAGTCCCATGGTCATATGGGTTAGAGGTGTATTGTGATGGGATAAAGATTGATGTGAACAAACAGCCAGCCGAGATTGTGGATAACGTTGTTGGCTCAGGAGGCATGACAAGGAGTGGCAGGATCTTTATATCTCCTGAAGTGGAGGCCGAAAGACTAGCGAAAGGAAAAGGGAAAGTGGTTGAGAATGTTCCGGTACAAGCAAGTGAAAAAGAAGCAGCATCGAAGGATGTAGAAGAGTTCATGCGCTTAATTCGAAAAAGTGATTATAAGATTGTGGAGCATCTGCAGCAGACACCGTCCAAAATATCTATCCTATCATTGCTGTTGTGTTCGGAAGCTCACAGAAATGCTTTGCTGAAAGTCCTGGACACTTCTTTTGTACCCCAAGATGTCTCCGTGAATCAGCTAGAAGGAGTATTGGCACATGTGAATGCAGGCCACAGCTTGGGTTTTACCGATTTTGACTTGACTCCGAAAGGGAGAGATCATAATATGGCATTACACGTATCTGTTGAGTGTAGAGGATCAGTAATGTCGCACGTATTGGTTGACACCGGGTCATCTCTGAATGTGTTACCCAAGAAGGCGATGATGAAGCTGGATGTTCGAGGGATTTTGTGTACACCCAGTGATTTGGTAGTCAGAGCGTTTGACGGCACGCGTAGAACAGTCTTCGGATCGATTACCTTGCCTCTGCAAGTGGGGCCGGAAGTGTTTGCAACGGAGTTTTATATCATGGATATACAGCCTGCGTACAGCTGCTTGCTTGGAAGACCCTGGATTCATGGGGCAGGGGCCGTCACGTCTACCCTGCATCAGAAGTTGAAATATATGGTCGGAGACAGTGTAGTCACCGTGTGCGGAGAAGAAGACATCCTGGTCAGCCATCTATCGTCGTTTAAATATGTGGAGGTCGACGGAGAGATCCACGAAACGCCCTGCCAGGCATTCGAAGGTTTGCGCATCAAGGACAAAGGTCCCGGGCCGAGCAAAGTGCCAGAGATAGCTGTCTCATCGTATAAGGAAGCTCAAGCTCTAGTGGAAGCAGGAGAAGCCAAGGGTTGGGGCAAAGTGCTGGACATTCCTGTGAAGATGGACCGGTTCGGACTGGGGTACCAACCGTCGTCATCAACTCCTTCCGTGGGGGCCCCCCGTTTCAGAAAGTCAATTACCATCTCTGCCAGTGGAGTATGTCATGAAACTGTCAATGCTGCTTCAGAGTCTGATGAAGGGGACAGCGATTGTGATATGGATGCCTGGATTCAGCCAAGCACGCCAGGACAAGGACTGTGCAACTGGTCTATTCAGGAGCTTGTTCCTGTGACTTTTAAACAGTAATGCTTTGCTTTATTAATGGTTGAATAATCTGATGTCTTGCCCGGGGCATCAGGATTTGCTTAGGGCTGTGTTGTTATAAACATTGCATGTTAATCATTAAATAAATGGCGTTTTTTCATGTGCAAATACTGTAATCTCTGTCCTTCTTGTTTTATATTTTTCAATAAAATGGCAACAGGGTTATTCGCTTTATACGCATTTTGAAGCACTTAACCATTCCTTTTGCAGGATAACATTTTCAGATGACATCCTTGAACCACCTATGACTCGTCCCGACTTTGAGCACCCCGTGTTTCAGGCCGAAGAAGAGGTTGTCGAAGATAGCGACGTTCCTGAAGAACTGTCTTGGTTAGTGAAGCAAGAGGAAAGAGCCATTCTGCCTCACGAAGAGGTCATCGAAATTATCAATTTGGGGTCGGAAGGGATTGAGAAAAACATTCGTATTGGAGCCGCACTGCAGAGTGAGGTCAAGCGAAGACTGGTTGAAATGCTCCAAGAGTATAGTGATGTATTCGCTTGGTCGTATGAGGATATGCCAGGGCTCGATACAGATATGGTTGTGCATCGCCTGCCACTGAAAGAAGATTGCCCGCCGGTCAAACAAAAGCTTCGCAGAACTCGACCAGATATGGCAATGAAGATCAAAGAGGAGGTTCAGAAACAGTGGGACGCTGGTTTCCTGGCTGTGACGAAGTATCCTTCATGGGTTGCCAACATCGTACCAGTGCCAAAGAAAGATGGCAAGGTTCGGATGTGCGTGGATTATAGAGATTTGAATAAAGCAAGCCCAAAAGACGATTTTCCACTTCCTCACATTGACGTGTTATTTGATAATACTGCTCAATACTCCGTATTCTCCTTCATGGATGGCTTTTCAGGCTATAATCAAATTAAAATGGCGCCAGAGGATATGGAGAAGACTACTTTCATAACGCCGTGGGGAACATTTTGCTACAAAGTGATGCCCTTTGGTTTGAAAAATGCTGGGGCAACATATCAGCGTGCGATGACGACTCTTTTTCATGACATGATGCATAAAGAGATCGAAGTTTATGTTGACGATATGATTGCCAAATCCCAGACGGAGGAAGAGCATCTGGTGAATCTGCTGAAGTTATTTAAAAGGCTTAGGAAGTTCAGGCTAAGGCTGAACCCTAACAAATGCACCTTCGGGGTGAGATCGGGTAAACTGCTGGGGTTTATCGTAAGCGAAAGAGGAATAGAGGTCGATCCTGCTAAAATAAAAGCGATTCAAGAAATGCCGACGCCTAAAACAGAGAAAGAGGTGCGCGGGTTTTTAGGGAGATTGAACTACATTGCCCGGTTCATATCTCACCTAACGGCCACGTGTGAACCATTATTCAAGTTATTGAAGAAAGATCAAGCTGTAACGTGGAACGAAAATTGTCAAAAGGCGTTCGATAAAATAAAGCAGTATTTGCAGGAGCCTCCTGTTCTGATACCCCCAGTGGCAGGTAGACCCTTGATAATGTATTTGACGGTTCTTGAGGGAAGCATGGGTTGTGTTCTCGGTCAACACGACGAGACGGGGAGAAAATAGCATGCGATCTATTACTTGAGTAAGAAATTTACAGACTGTGAATCTCGATACTCAATGCTGGAGAAAACTTGTTGCGCGCTAGCCTGGGCCGCCAAGCGTTTGAGGCAGTACATGCTGAATCATACAACCATGCTCATCTCGAAGATGGATCCTATCAAATATGTATTCGAAAAGCAGGCGTTCTCAGGTAGAATTGCCCGTTGGCAGATGGTCTTGACTGAATATGATATCCAATACGTCTCGCAAAAGGCTATAAAGGGGAGTGTGCTGTCTGAGTATCTGGCGGAGCAGCCTATTGAAGAGTACCAATCGATGAGGTTTGATTTTCCTGACGAGGATATCATGTACCTGAAGATGAAGGAGTGTGAAGAGCCGTTGCCAGACGAGGGACCAGAGTTGGGTTCCAAATGGGAGATGATATTTGACGGAGCTGTGAATGCTTACGGTAGCGGAATAGGGGCAATCATCACCACGCCACACGGGTCGCACATCCCGTTTACTGCCCGATTGACCTTTGCCGTTACCAACAATGAGGCCGAATACGAAGCTTGTATAATGGGGCTTGAAGAAGCCATTGATTTGCGAATCAAACATCTAGACGTATACGGAGACTCAGCTCTGGTGGTGAATCAAATCAAAGGGGAATGGGAGACGCGGCAGCCTAATTTGATACATTACATGAATTATGCAAGGAGATTGTTGCCTTTCTTCGACAAGGTTGAATTGCATCACGTACCGCGGGCAGAAAATCAAATGGCTGACGCCCTTGCCACTTTGTCCTCCATGTACAAGGTCAACTTCTGGAACGAAGCTCCCCAAATCACTATCTCTCGGTTGGACAGGCCAGCTTATATATTTGCTATTGATGAAGCATCTGACGACAAACCGTGGTATTTTGATATCCTTAATTTCCTGAAGAATAAAGAGTATCCGGCTGGGGCATCCAGTCAAGATCAGAAGACTCTCAGGAGATTAGCGGGTAATTTCTACCTGAATCCAGATGGCGTCTTGTACAGAAGAAACCACGATTTGGTGTTGTTGCGTTGTGTAGACGAGAAAGAGGCAAAGCTTCTCATGGAGGAAATTCACGGAGGTACCTTTGGTACGCATGCTGGTGGGCATGCTATGACGAGAAAGCTGCTGAGGGCAGGTTACTTTTGGCTGACGATGGAAACTGATTGTTTCAAGTTCGCGAGGAAGTGCCACAAATGCCAAATATATGCTGATAAGATCCATGTGCCTCCAAGTCCTCTAAATGTGATGTCATCTCCATGGTCATTCTCGATGTGGGGAATCGATATGATTGGAAAGATCGAGCCGACGGCTTCTAACGGGCATCGGTTCATCCTAGTAGCAATCGATTATTTCACCAAGTGGGTGGAAGCGGCGTCTTACGCGAATGTAACGAAGCAAGTGGTGGCCAGATTCATTAAGAGAGATATCATTTGCCGATATGGGATTCCCGAGCGGATAATCACGGATAATGGTTCAAATCTGAACAACAAAATGATGAAGGAGCTCTGTCAGAATTTCAAGATCGAACATCACAACTCCTCCCCTTACCGACCCAAGATGAATGGCGCTGTCGAAGCGGCCAATAAGAATATAAAGAAGATCGTCCAGAAGATGGTGGTGACCTATAAGGATTGGCATGAAATGCTACCTTTTGCTTTGCACGGTTATCGTACGACGGTACGCACATCAACCGGGGCAACTCCGTTCTCATTGGTATACGGAATGGAAGCGGTATTACCATTGGAAGTTGAGATCCCTTCTCTGAGGGTATTGCGAGACGTTCAGCTGGACGAGGCAGAATGGGTAACGAATAGATTGAACCAACTGAGCTTAATGGACGAGAAGAGGCTAGCTTCCCTAGCATACGGTCGTTTGTACCAGAGCCGAATGAAGAAAGCGTACGACAAGAAGATACATCCGCGAAGCTTTCAGACGGGCGACCTTGTGCTGAAAAGGATTCTCCCGCCGCAAGCAGATCACAGGGGCAAGTGGACCCCCAACTACGAAGGGCCATACGTTGTCAGTAAGGTCTTTTCAGGAGGAGCGTTGTTGTTGTCCACCATGGACGGAGAAGACTTCACGTCACCTGTGAATTCGGACGCAGTTAAAAAATACTTTGCTTAAAATAGACCCGCTGGACAGAAAAAAGAGAGTCCAGGCAAAAATGGGGCATCCTGGCGAACCAAAAACAGAATGAAAGGTTCGGGCAAAAGTTAGGGATAAAATTGAAAAAATGTACACCCGCGAAGTTGGAAACCTACACTGGGCGGCTTCGGCAAAAAAGGGTATCCCGGTGAACTGAAAACCCGTAAAGGGCGGTTCACGCAAAAGTTAGGGATTTGAAAAGAAAATGACTGCGGTCCGAATTCAATGAGCATCAATGCGGGAGAATATGTTTGAGGAGCCAGTTATCGGATACAATCTCTTCAGAAGTGAGGATACCGGGAAAAGCATTAGAGTCGGATGAGTCATAGGAGGATCATTTCGTGGTGTTCGTCTGCGCCCCGTTGCCGACATGTGTACAAAATTTAAGTTGTCAATATTCATGCTTCTTGTGCATACTTGCATACTTGTATATTTGCTTTGCGTAGCTTCCTCTTTTCAGGAGTTACATCCCATGTACAAAAACTCCGCCCATTCAGGGGCCCGATCAATAAAATATGTTATTCAGTACTTGATGCTGGTTCTTTACTGTTTTGTGCATGATTAACGCCTAAGTTTGATGAAACTAGCATGAGTATAACGTCGCTGGCCCTTGCCGACAATTGCTAAAGCTTTGAATTAACTGAAAATAACGTCGCTAACCTGAGTTGATTTGGTTGCATAGGCTTGTCTTGTTTTGTTTGTGTTGTTGCAGGTTTCATAACCATACGAGGAAGATGATCAAAAGATTGCGATAACGAAAGACTTAATCCCCACGTAGGTCATGCATGTTCTTCCTGAAGAAGGATAGAATTCCCCAGCTAGCCGTAGCTTATCCAAAGGGAGCAGAAAAGTTATTCGTCCTCAACAGAGTTTGGCGATTCCAAGATCGTGAGGCTGTATTCAGACAGGTTCATCTTTCCCCGCAGGGTCATGCACTCTCCCCCAGCGGAGTCAGTGGATTTTCCCCAAGAGAATCATCCTATCCCCAGCGGAATTCTCTTTGCAAGTGTTCATTCCTTCCAGTGGAACTCGAAGATCAAGACTCTCCAAAGCAGAGTTGATGGTGGGTCCTGTCATTTATTTTGTCAGGGATACGGTGTAATATCAATTCACATTCCAGCAGAAAGTCCAATCGTACTATGCATATCTGCTATTCCCCAGCAGGGTTATATTCCCCAGCAGGGGGTTACCTCAATAGGGTGTTTGGTTTGAGTTCCCAATTTCCCAGCAGGGTTGACTTCACCCTTCCAGCATTTATTTTGCTGGAATAATTCTGTAGCATCTGGCTATCCCCGGCGGAGTCGGCATTATCTTTAGCATTTATTTTGCTGAAGCAGTTTCTGTACTTTAGCAGTTCAGGTGGAGAGAACTCTCGCTCAAATGAATTACCAAACATTCAAGATCTCGGCATGAGACATCCAATGATAATGTCAGTTTCGGCAGTATTCCCCACAGAGTTACCAGGATAAGTTTCTCTTCATTCCCAGGCAGAATTAGTTGTTATCAAAGGCTTCATGAACCAGAATTTCAGAAGTGACCTCCGGGCATCAGAACAGGCATCCGGTAGTTTGGTTTCCAGATATCCCCAGTAGAGTCCGCCTCAAAGTCGCTGTCACGTCAGTGCTAAGAAGTTTGTGGGGGAGGATCATTGGAGAACTAAGTCCTGACGTGGACAATTTATTCCTATATTGACGGGATTTCTTCAGAAGTGGGCGTCCTAACGTGGACAGGTTTATTTCCCCGGATTGGTGAGGTGTGTTAGTCCTAACGTGGGCAGATTCGGGTTCTCGAAATTAGTGGAATGGGAGGTCATGACGTTGACAAAAGTGATTACTCTTTGTGTTGGTGCCCTGACGTGGACAGATCAGACCAGCGTGTGAGTCTTTACGTGGACAAATCAAAGAAAGTATTATTCCTAACGTGGAGAAATGGGTCCTAACGTGGACGATGTAGTCCTTACGCGGACATATCAAGTTGGATTCCTTACGTGGAAAGAGATGATTCCTTACGTGGAAAAGGATAGTTTCCTTACGTGGAAATGACAGCATTCCTGACGTGGAAAGATTGGAGTCCTTACGTGGACAGATTAATAGGTGATTCCTAACGTGGAAAGAGTGGAGTCCTTACGTGGACAGATTAAGATGGCATTCCTTACGTGGAAAAATGTAGTCTTGACGCGGACAAATCGGAAGGAATTGGTTGCCTTATGTGGAAAAGTTATGTTTCCTTGCGTGGAAAACGGATAGCATTCCTTACGTGGAAAGAGGCTTGTATTCCTGACGTGGAAAGAAAAGTTGATTCCTTACGTGGAAGAATGATGTACTCTTTACGTGGAAAGCTGAGTCCTGACGTGGACAGGTTCAGAACCAAAGTGGAATTCCTTACGTGGAAAGATTGGAGTTCTGACGCGGACATGTCAAGTGGTATTGGAGGCCTTACGTGGACAGATTGATATAGTTCTCCTTATGTGGAAAGAAGATTGCTTCCTGACGTGGAAAGATGAAAGAGTTGAGTCCTGACGTGGACAAATACAGAAGAAATGATTCCTAATGTGGACAGGTGTTACTCCTAGCGTGAAAGAGTTTTATTCCTAACGTGGACGATTCAGTTTATGGAAATGCAGACGAATTATCCCCAGCGGAGTTGCCGAGATTTTTCTGGGTTAACAGCAAGTGGAGTCCTAACGTGGACAGGTTTTAGTTGAGATTTCTTCATATTGATGACAGACAGAGTCCTAACGTGGACAAGCAGGCAATCTGTTATGACAGAATCCTCTTCAGGACGATGAAGACAATCCCCAGCACGGTTGCACGAGATCAGTGGGTTGCCGTAACAGTCAGATTCAGCTGATGAATGTCGTTCCTCAAGCAGGAGCGCAATTTAGTTTTGCGGTTGGCAAATTTCTGGTTTCACTAGTATTCAACCGTCTTGTACCGCGAATGTCTGAAGGCTCCGGGCTCTTCACCCAATCGGGTCCAAGCCGCTTGAATAGGGGCAGCTGTTGCACCCTAAAATTTGCCCAACCTTATTCCCTTGGGTTATGTTTCAATATCATTAGCATTTGCATATAGAGTCATGCACATAGACTAATCATCTGCATAGCATAAGCATAGCAAGTCATACAACAGGGGGACCAATCATTATTCTCATCTCTAGAAGCCTATCAAGAGGTTATTATCCCAATTCAATCTCATTCAAGTCATCAGGAAAGAATTTGAAAGCAAAGAGTTCAGCAGATCAAGCCTTGAGTCCATCTCCTAGCTGAGGGTATCTGAGGGTCAGCAAGAGGGTTGTGAGCTGTGAGTTGAAGGCATGGAGAGTCTCTAGACATTATGAGATACTTAGAAAGTCATTTAAAGAAGGAGACAAGTCATTAATGAGAGCACAAGAGCTATAGCTGAAGGCAGTCAACTAGGGTTTCATCTGGGTCAACCCTAGGTCAACCCTAGGCCAATTGACTGATTTAAGGGGCATTCAAGTCTAGTGGAGAGATGTGGGGTTCATCATTGGACATATAAAGAAGGATATGGAGATATGCCAAGAAGAATTCAAGAGAAATCAGGGAGAAGAGGAGTTTCTAAATTAGGGTTTCTGTGTAAAATCCCCTAGTCTAGGTCAAATTTCCAAGCAAGATAAGTCAAAATGCTAGCTTCAAATGGATCCCTGGCCAAAATGAAACTTGTAGAGGATCTCAAGACCTTTAATTTGAGTGGTGGAAGACATCAAGGAGATTTATATAACTCAAGTTATGGTCCTTGCAAGTTACAAGTCATCTGAGGTATCTGAAATTTTGTCTGTGAAAGTGACTTGACTTCCAAGATAGTTTTACCCCTCAAGGAGATTTCAAATGAATTTCTGGTCAACATAAGAATTGTTCCTCATTGTCTTAGCTTTCTAGAATGGTATAGCATGCCCTCATATGATGTGTGGAACTCAACTTATGGTCTTGGCAAGCAAAGGGTATTTTGGTCATTGGTGAATTACAGGTCATTTTAACATATGTCCAAAACTCATACAAGGAGGCCTCAAATGGAAAAACTTACAACATCAAACTTGCTCCCAATGACATTTTGAGTCTAGAAAGAAGGTCACAAATTGTTGGAAAAGCTCATAACATGAAGTTGCATGATTGGTTAAATTTGAACTAAAATGGCTTATAACTTGAATAAAGTCAAAGTGAAAAATGGTTTGAGAGATTTATAAGTCCAAATGGGGACTTCCAATATATGATTTTGGGTCCAAAAGACATTTTAGAGACAATGGTTCAAGTACATTTTTGAGCTTAGTGGAAAAAATCAAAGTTATTCATGGTTACTTGCATTTGAAGAAACATAACCAAAATCAATCAAAGTTGGAAGGCAAGGGAAGTTGTAAGATGGATCTAGAAGTTTCCATTGAGCCCTATATATTCATGAAATCAGAATTGAGCAAGGGTTGGATTCATTTTTCACCAAGAATTTCCCAAAGTTTTCTCATTCTTTCTCATTGCAAGTTCACTTCAATCTCACAAATTCTACATCTATCATCATCAACATTGATCATGCTCCATTCAATCATCATCATGGCATAGAATTCAATCAAGATCCTGGTGGTTAGAGCTCAATTTCGTGCACTTTCATCAAGAACACACAAGCTGCAAATTCAGTTGGAACTCAAGATCCAGTGCAAGACTCATCAAGGTGTTGCATACAGAATCAAGCACTGAGATAGTTGATCAAGATCCAAACATCACAAGCCTCAGATCCACGAGTTCCATCAGCATCTCCAAGCTTTTACATCAGGTGCAATTTCTCTGCCACAGCTTGATATAGTTAGTTTAGCATTAGTTTGTTAGTATAATAATGATCTAGGTTGTTAGTAGATCAATTAGGATGAGTTTGGTGTTGTTTGGTGATGATTATTAGCAGGTTGTTAGAACTGTTAGGACCTAGAACTCTTAGGTTAGGCCATTATAACCTTAGCTTGTTAGTTTAGAATGATCACCATTAAGTATAGAAGAGATTAGTATAGGTTTGGTTGAGAATCTTGAGGATGAGTTGCAGAGTATGTTAATGGAACCAAGGATGTCATGCGCTCGGGTTGAGTGATTTGTTGAGTTTCAAAACAAACTAATGGCATAGACGTATAGAGGGAGAGATTTAGAGTATTTTTCATGTTTGCATCGTGTTGATTCATGGATTGTGGAAGGAGAACCGAGAGCTTGAACATGTGTTCGTGCATGGCTTCCATGGAAGTTGAAACCCTAAGTTCTCACAAGGAGGTTGAAGACGCAATCCTGAGCGTCCGTTGCGTGTTGGACTTTTGACCTCAGAGCCCATCGTGTGGCTCTAATTTGATTCTGAGTTTGAGAGGGAATCCTCCCCCCATTGAAACGCTGCGTTTCATTAAAGGGGGGAGCGTGGGCCTTGCTCTTGCCACCCCCCAGTATTGGGCCCAGTTCATCTGAACGTGAATAATCTTCTATTCTCACCCCCTGGCTATTTCTCTCTTTCTTTTTATTATTTCCTTTTCATTTTTTTCATTCATTTTAAAAAATTCATAATAAATAGATAAAAAATCATTTTTAATTCATTCTTTTTACATCATTTTCATTAGAATGTCTAGAAAATTGTCATTAAATAAAATTGCATTTTTATTTTTATTTGATATTTTTTCCATATTTTCTAAATAAATGACATTTTAAATAGTTTCATTTCATGCATGATTTTATTAATTTTTGTTCTATTAGATACTTTCATATTTTTTGTTCATTCTTTTTAGGTTGCTTAGATGAGATATTGAACTTGTAGAAACAATGTAGTTCCCATTTTTAGAAATTAATTGTAGGTGCTTAATGCAGGCTTGAACAACATGAACAAATTAGGGTTTTTAGATGATGACTTAGGAAGTTTGATTCTCTTCCCTTAGGACTTAGGGTTTGACTAGTTTAGTTATGGGACTATAGGGGCTATGGGTAGTT
This sequence comes from Lathyrus sativus, assembly GCA_963859935.3. NCBI lineage: Eukaryota > Viridiplantae > Streptophyta > Magnoliopsida > Fabales > Fabaceae > Lathyrus > Lathyrus sativus. The sequence goes on from OZ012736.1 coordinate 321,143,898, forward strand.
ATTAGATCCCTTAGAAAAAGTCAGGATTCCCCTACTGCTATTAATACTCTGTGTATGTTTGATTGACTGGTTTGGTGTGCCCTCTGGGGATTATTGCTTGCTTGCTTGGGTATTGGGATTGTCTGGGAACTTGGGAGAGCTGAAGACTTGAGGAGATGAAGACCATTGGAGATCCAGAGATTGAAGATCAACTGCCAGAGTTGAAGAGAAGATTCTTGCTAGCAGATGCTGAGGAGACTAGGGTTTAGGAGCTAGGCAGAGCTCTAGGTTAGAAAGCTTGTTTCTCAAACATGGATTGCCTTGTCTGCATCCATTCTTCTCTGTGATTCAGAGTCTCTCTAAGACACTCACCCCCTTCCTTTGGAAGGCTTGATGATAGGGTCTGAGAGATAGAACTCTTGAGAGAAAATGTCTTTTGTGTTAGAAGCAGTCTGTTCACCACCCTTGGTAGTCAGCTGATTGCTTAACACCCAATTCACTCTTGTGACTGATTCCTCATCCTGGAGGTTTGAGCTTGAAGAAAAGCCATTGCAGATGGAAGACAGATGATCAAAGCCCTTGCCTGAAGGCCATGAAGATGGAGATTGATGCTTGGTGAAGCCTGTAGATGATTGGAGATTACTTGAAGATGGATGTTGATTCAGAGCTGCTGAAGCTGCTTCTTTTTGCTGTATTTCATTTGCTGATGTATTGATTGGTTTTCTGGACTGTATTGTTTGCTGTTTACCCTGCTGGGTTGAAAGTGAAGCCTGTTCACTTTTGCCTATTGTTTTCTAGGTTCGAGGTTGAGTGGGACTCCCTTGCCTCGCTTGTACTGTTGCATCCATGCATTTTACTACTTTACTGTATATATCTGTTATTGTTTCTGTTTCTGCCTATCCCGTAGGATCTCTGTTTCTCTCTGTGCAAGAGAGGAGCATGATAGACACTAGGTCTTAACCCATGCATGATAACATTAGGTTAGTTTGATTCCCTTCGCAACCGTAGGTTAGAGTTCTGTCTCTTTCTTTCTCAAAACAAACAGAAAAACACATAAAAAGATTTCAAACACAATAAAAGACACTTCTTCCGTAAAAGAATGTGAACTCATCAAGACGTCATTTTTGGCCGCCGGGACTGTTAATCAGAAAAACTTTTTCAGAAGGAATAAAATCAATCAAGACAGACTTGTGTCGTACGTGGCCCGAACTACGTTTGCTCTGATCTTCCATGCAGTGTGGAAGTACGTAGGCATAGGATGCGATATCCTAGCGAGCAACCTTCCCCTCCTTTCCCGTAGGTAGGCGAACTACGTTGACTCTGATTTCTCGTTCCAGACGGGAATACGTAGGCATAAAGTGCGATACTTTGCCGAGTCATTTTATTTTCATTTTCTTTTCTTTTAACCCCAGACCTTTAGTTTAGATAGAATAACAATCCATATCCGAAGACAAGCGTGGATCCCGTCGAGTACGACGGACGTGAGGGGTGCTAATACCTTCCCCTTGCGTAACCGACTCCCGAACCCAGGTTTTGGTTGCGACGACCATACCTTTCCCGTGTTGTGCGAGGTTTACTCTGAGCGTTTCCTTTCCCTCCCGTGGGATAAATAACGCACGGTGGCGACTCTTCTGTTCAGCCGGCGCCGATTTTCGCAGTAGCGACACACACTACCGTGGCAATTCAACTAGTTTCTTGGTGATCCTCCGAGAATGATTCGGCCTTGTAACCGTCAAAAGATCGTGATCTGGTCGCACATCCGCACCCACATAAATTAACGGGCTCACAGTATTATTTTCCAACTGTTACAACACACATGCAAAAATGGACAAACTAGACCATTGGTTAGCGGTTAGTGAAAAATGACAGATGAACAAAAATGAAATGATGAATGAATCTAAGGGTAAAATTTGGGATATGACAGTTGCCCCTATTTAAATAACTTCATCGGATGATTTGAGCAATGCAGGCTCGAGAAATCATGGTGAAAGGAATTTAAATACAGATAACCGAGAATTTTGCCCTTAGATGCAGTGATATGCAATGCTATGGACAAAATGAGACGGACTAAATGCTGACAATGCTATAAATCTAATTTGATGCATATGATGGAAATGGTAAATGCAGAAATGCAGAAGAAACAACGACACAGGGGAACAACGCGACGAGCAATTACACACTAGGGAAGATAACGCATTGGGGAAATAGCACGGAACTGGGGAAAACTAAAGCGATGGACCAACATGTTTAAGCATGACCAGTTGTCACTTTAGAATGACAGGCAAGAAGATATCCTCAATGGAGATGGCACCGGCAAAACGACCTCCGCTGGGGAAATGTCCAAGAGTAGCTGCTCAACAGGTTCAGGCCTGACTGTCGCACCTCGAAAATTCACATTCGAAAATACGACCCTCGCGCGAAAGGCGCGGAAATGCGGTTCGACAGAGTCGCCACCGAACTTTATTTTTCCCGAATAAACGGGAGAGGAAAATATCGAGAAAACCTCTTAAAAACGAAAGGATAGGAACAGGGCTGTCGCAACCAAGTTCCGGGTTCGGGAGTCGGTTACGTGAGGGGAAGGTATTAGCACCCCTCACGTCCGTCGTACTCGACAGGAACCTCTTAAGGTAATTGCGGGGAGTGTTGTTTAGGTTTACTTGCTTCTTCTCGTTGGTTAAAGGTAGAATTGGTAGGTTAAAAGGTTAAAGACGCGAAGGAGAGATGGGTAGTTAGAGAATGGGGTGCTCGCCAAGGATTGGGGCCCTTGTGCCTACGTATGCTCATTCGGACGAGAATGAGAAATCAGAGCGTCGTAGTTCGACTACGGGAAAGGATGGGGGAAAACGGAAGATGGATAGAAGTGTGCTCGCCAAGATCATCGCAATCTTGTGCCTACGTATCTTATATTCAAGAATGAATAAAGAATCAGAGCGTCCGTAGTTCGTGGTAACAACCACGAAAAGATGAGGTTTGAATTGGTTTGACGTTGAGTTGAGAGACGAAAGAGTGACTGACAAACAACCTAAGGGCGTGCCTCAAGAGCTTGTCACTCAAGAATTCAAGGAATGCGAGATCCCAAGAACTCAGTTCTTTCGGAAATTGGGTTGAATGAGTTGAAGATAAGAGTTGGATATTTTGAAAACGAAAGAATGAACTAATAACAACTCGGGGGCGAGCCCAAGAGTTACTCATTCAAATATTCAAAGAATGCTCGATTCTAAGAATATCTCTCTTTCGTAAGTTTTTTAAAAATGTTTTGTGAAAGGATCGAATCGAAGAATGGCATGCGAGGCCGAAAGGAAGTTGTTTTGAACTGGTTCGACGACGTGTCGAAGATTTGATTGAAGATGGAACCGGATTGACGACGTGTCAAGGGTTAGGATTGTGAGAAACAATATTAGTCCCTGAGGGTACTCCTAATATCGAGACCACGAGGAATTATGAATGAAATGGGTTGCGAATGCGGACGAGCAATCGACTCAGGAGAATATTGAGAATGATTGAGTTTGAAAAAGTCGAAAGGTTGAGTGAATAACAACCCAAAGGGCGTGCCTCGAGAGCTATTCACTCGAAAATTCAAGGAATGCTAGACTCCAAGAACCTCCTTCTTGCGAGGTGTGAATCGAAAAAAGATATTTAAAAAGGTCAAAAGATTGAATGAATAATAACTCAAAGGGCGTGCCTCGAGAATTATTCACTCGAAAATTCAAGGAATGCTAGACTCCAAGAACCTCCTTCTTTCGAAGTTTGATTGAGAAAATGTTTGAAAAAGATTTGAAGTGAAATGAGGTATGAAAATAATTTGAGGTACGAGATGTGAGGACATGAGATTGGATTTGAAAATGAGAGAAATGACAATTATTTGATAAATGAGACGTAGGCCTCACAACCAATTAATTGGGGTATTATCGAAATGCTAGATCTCGACGACACCTTTTTCATTTGGAAAATGTTTGAATGAACGATAGAAACATCACGCAGAATGCTCGATTCCTATGATATTTCCTTGTTCTAAAGAATATATTTAAAACGAAAAGTCGAATGTCACTACCCAAGACGTACGTCCCAATAGTGATTATTCAAGAACTTAAAAGATGCTAGACCTTAAAAGTTCCTTTTTTGTGATTTAGTTAGAAAAATAATTTTATGCGTTGAAAAAAAAAATATATTAAAATAGGATAGAAAAATAAGTTATGTTAAGAATATGGGTTGTATGTTAAAAAGAAATTGAATTTAGTGTTGAAGGAAAATAAATATTGAAATAGGATTATAAACAAAATCATGTCTTGAAAGTGATTGCCTATGTTAAAATAAATTAATTTATGGTTAGACAATTTAATCATATTGAGAATATATCTCTAAAATAATATGAGAATTTATTTGGAAAATAAAAAGAAAATATATATATCAAAACGTTGAATATGTAAAAAGATTTCAACTTAAAAAGGAGCTACTGAAAATATTTGAGATAACATCCCTAATATAATTTTAAGCACTAGATATAAGAAACCAATTAAAAATCTAAACCAATTTAAACCAAACAAAAGAAGATGCCGTGATTTCCGTCCGTAAAGCAATACGAAAGCCAGCAGGGTCCTCGACTTCAAACTTGTGGTAGCAATAATTCGGCACATAAAGTTTATCCAAGTAGTATAATAATCTTCAAGTCACCCATCCTGAAAGCTGTTAAAACATACCCCTCTCATAATCAAACCACACAAACCATCAGTGACTTATAGTAACCAATATATAAAACCTGAACACATTTGCAGTTCCGCACACAATATTAATTTGATCAAACTGATAACAAACAGCCATAAAATCTTATACCGTAATCGACATCGAAACAAGAAAACTTAATTTATGCCCAATCCTCAAATGGTAGCAGTAGCAGGATATATACAAAATTTTGAAACCAAAAACTGCATCAGATCTCAGTCAAATACTAATAACAAAACAATCTTGAACAGCATTAGCATCTGTGACCATTCTCCAAACACCAATCATTAAACCAACTCACACCAACCATATGAAACCAAACTGTCTTACCAATAAAACCTCGTCCTTAAAATAGAAACACACCTTTAACCCTCTACCAACAACACAATACAGAGTTATCATATACTAAACCCGAAAATAAACCAACGCAACATGCACGGAAAGTTACCGAAATGCTGAACTTTTCATTACTGCTTGGAAGTGTTACTTTGAAACCACAACGTATCTGATGCGTGACAGTCGCGTACCACTGAAGCTTCGTGCGTGGCTTGAGATGATAGCGGTCGGAACACAAGAAAACATCACCAAACTGCGTCGCGGTGAACCAATTGCTATGAGGCCGGGTCGGACTTGAAACTGAATATCCTGGATTCAAATTGCTGGCGCACGTTTGAAGAGCGATGCCGAAGGCTCGTTTGCATTGAATGCATTGGTTCCAAACTTTGAATTTAAACATTCGAAACCTGCACATAACAACAAACAACCACATAATTTTATGAAAACCGAATAAAGTTGCGAGCTCGGATAGCTCTAAATGTTGTCGCCACTGCTACTTGCTCATCCTTTTCACATGGACCTGTAGAAACAAACGTTTTGAATATCCAACTTTGCTTATCGCAGCGTTTCCAAAGTCAGAGTTACCGCAATGCCAGCCTTAGCCTACAAATTAACCATGAGTGTTGTACTGGTACAACCTGCTGCAAAATAATCCATACAAGTTTGTTCACATATGTGAAAGAATGTTAGTAAAACAACTTGCTTCTCTAAGATGTACCTTGAAAATTTAGCACTCAAAAACAACAAACACACAACAATAGTACCATTTAGAATACAACCTCTATACATTTTGAGTAAAAGCCAAACAAAACGCAGCGTATACATATCCAAACAGTAGAAATTAACACACTTTAAATTGAACAACAACCAAGGATAAAGACCAAACTAAGAAAAACACGATGCCAAATGATACAAGGCGTGGTTACCCGGGGCGAATCCAAAACCTGCCGCCCTGTTGTTGCTGTTACGTGTTGTCTGTCGTGGGAAACCGTGTTTTCAAGATTATGTTTGAACCTCGTTATCTCGACACGTCAACGCAACAACATCCTCTCGAGTTTATGTTTCCGATTTCAATCTTTAGGGCTACCTGCAATAAACTCAAAATATCAGCAATACATAAATCCCACATGCCACCAGATTGACATGTTGTCGTTGTCATGAGTTGAGAGCTGATGGAGCTGGTTGCGATGAGTGCCTCCTCCATTGGATTTCTGACATGACTTGAGGTACCGCATCTTTAGCTTTAAATGAAAACAAGAACGAATGCACATCACGTTGTTAGTGTGGTCACGGGAGAATGGAGTTTAATCATGAATCTCGTTGCCGTCTCTTTCCTTTGCGGCTATCAATTACAGCAGTGGTTAAAGAGACGCAGAAAGGTCGTTGGCGTTGGCAAAGTGAATCGCGGCGGAGACAGACACACCTTCGTCGCACAACTTACTTCAAGCTAGAGCATCAGCGGTAAGGGCGAGCGTTGGTTTCTTGTGAGAATAATGTGGTTAGAGGAGAAGGATGATTGAAGGCGGAGGTGGCGATTTTGTTTGTGGGGTTTTGGGAGAAAGGGATCGCGGCGCCATTTTGGTTTGTAAGAGACGAAGTTCTTAGGGTTTTCTGTTGGGATTGCAACGGCAGATTTAGGGTGAACTGGGGTTCTTCAAAGGGTAGCGGCGCCGTTTTACTGAGGGAGGAGGATGTTCTGCCGTTCAAAATCTTTTAGGGTTTTTTTGGGGACGAATTAGGTTTCGAAAGGGGGGAATGAACAGTAACTTCCCCTCTGTTAGGGTTTTCCTTTTATAGCACTTGATCCAACCGAAAACCTAATGGGCTGTTAGCGTATGGGCCTCTTTCGATCCTCCTCTGCTTGCTTCACAAATCTCTCTTATCTTACAATTTCTTTCAACCATTAATTAACTAATTAATAAAGTTTATTATAAAACAATAATTAAAATTTTAACTAACAAAATAAATGAACATTTAACAAAACAAAATAATTATTAATAAATGTTTTCTCTTCTCTTTTTTTTTTTTAGGAAAATACACAAATAAGTATTAATTACATAGAATCTTTTAATAATATATTATTATATTTTTTTAAGAAAAGAAAAGTTTAAGAAACTGAAAATAAATAAAAAAAACATAAAAAAAAACAGGCCACGTGCCACGCCCTAATTGGTCAGAAAGGAATTTTTTTGAAAAACGCCCAATTTCGAATGGATACGTGTCTAAACGGCATGAAACAATAAAATGCGAAAATATCTACAAAAGGGTAGGACAAATTTAGGGTATGACAGATGCCCCTATCTAATCGACTTAAACCCAGGAGAATGAACTGCATTTGCGTTCACATTCCTGAGGTAGAAGTCTATTAGATATAAAAAGACCCTGAATTTGTCCGAAAGAAAGAGAGATGCTTGAGAATTGCAAATACTTGATAAATGTGAACCTCGAAGTGAACGGTAAATGGTAGGCAAAAGGTTGTCATCACCAAAAGGATGATGGAAAGAAATGAACACGGCTACTACCACCAAAAGGACGGTAGAGCAGACACAAACACACACTGCACAGTCTATCATTAATGACCATGATAGACCCCCCACCAAAAGGATGACGGAGCGAAATAAATAAACTATCGCACAATCTATCATTAATGACCATGATAGACCCCCCACCAAAAGGATGACGGAGCGAAACACAAAACAAATCGCACAATCCATCACTAATGACCATGATAGACCCCCCACCAAAAGGATGACGGAGCGAGACAAGCAAAATTCGCACAATCCATCATTAATGACCATGATAGACCCCCCACCAAAAGGATGACGGAGCGAAAACACAAAACAAATCGCACAATCTATCATTAATGACCATGATAGACCCCCCACCAAAAGGATGACGGAGCGAGACAAGCAAAATTCGCACAATCCATCATTAATGACCATGATAGACCCCCCACCAAAAGGATGACGGAGCGAAAACACAAAACAAATCGCACAATCTATCATTAATGACCATGATAGACCCCCCACCAAAAGGATGACGGAGCGAAACACAAAGCAAATCGCACAATCTATCATTAATGACCATGATAGACCCCCCACCAAAAGGATGACGGAGCGAAACTCACACGAACATATCGCACAATCTATCACTAATGACCATGATAGACCCCCCACCAAAAGGATGACGGAGCGAAACCCACACGAACATATCGCACAATCTATCACTAATGACCATGATAGACCCCCCACCAAAAGGATGACGGAGCGAGACAAGCAAAAATTCGCACAATCTATCACTAATGACCATGATAGACTCCCCCACCAAAAGGATGACAGAGCGAGACAAGCAAAATTCGCACAATCTATCACTAATGACCATGATAGACCCCCCCACCAAAAGGATGACGGAGCGAAACACAAAGCAAATCGCACAATCTATCATTAATGACCATGATAGACCCCCCACCAAAAGGATGACGGAGCGAAACTCACACGAACATATCACACAATCTATCACTAATGACCATGATAGACCCCCCACCAAAAGGATGACGAAGCGAGACACAAATAAACTATCGCACAATCTATCATTAATGATCATGATAGACCCCCCACCAAAAGGATGACGGAGCGAAACTCACACGAACATATCGCACAATCTATCACTAATGACCATGATAGACCCTCACCAAAAGGATGACGGAGCGAAACACGAAACACATCGCACAATCTATCATTAATGACCATGATAGACCCCCCACCAAAAGGATGACGGAGCGAAACACAAAACAAATCGCACAATCTATCACTAATGACCATGATAGACCCCCCACCAAAAGGATGACGGAGCGAAACACAAAACAAATCGCACAATCTATCACTAATGACCATGATAGACCCCCCACCAAAAGGATGACGGAGCGAGACAAACAAAATTCGCACAATCTATCATTAATGACCATGATAGACCCCCCACCAAAAGAATGACGGAGCGAAAACACAAATAAAATATCGCGCAATCTGATACCGACGAAGTATCAGACCTACCACCAAAAGGATGATAGAACGAAAACACAAATGAAACATCGCACAATCTGATACCGACGAAGTATCAGACCTACCACCAAAAGGATGATAGAGCGAAAACACAAATAAAACATCGCGCAATCTGATACCGACGAAGTATCAGACCTACCACCAAAAGGATGATAGAGCGAAAACACAAACAAAACAAGTCGTTATCACCAAAAGGATGATAGGACAACACAGATTTGAAGTTTACCAACATCAAAAGGATGCAGGCTAGGTTGAACTGACGAAGTTCGACTATCACCAAAAGGATGATAGTAAGGCAATTGACAACGGTCACGCTTGCTGGGTACAACTCATTGGGGAATCCCTGAGAGGAAGATTGGATTTGAAATGAGTTGACGGGGTACGCCCACCGTCTTTGCTTGGAAATCATAATTTGCTGAAATGATTTCATGGTTACGCCCATGAGTTCTGAAGAGGATGCCCCTGACTGGGCTGAATTTGTCTTGATGCCTTGTCTTGCTTAACAAAGGCTGAACAACTTTGTGAGGAACGCTCACGGTTTTGCTGAAGATGCCCCTGTTCGGGTTGGATCTTGCACTGAACTTCTTGGATTTGCCCAACAAAAGGTTGAACAACTTTGTGAGGAACGCTCACGGTCTTGAATGGTATGCCCCTAGCTGGGCTGAATGTTGATTTGCATACTTGATCAACCACGAGGTTGAAATACGTCACGGGAGACGCCCATGGTCTTGAAAAAGATGCCCCTGACTGGGCTGAATCTTGCTTTGAATAACTTCAAATTTTGATGGGAGAGACCCACAATTGCAGAAGATTGCCCCTGACTGGGCTGATGATTGCTTTGAAGCTCTTTGAAAATTGTGGGATAAACCCACCATCTTGTGGAAAATGCCCCTGACTGAGCGGTCGACGGTCTTGGAAATCTTCGGGATTGATCCTGGACCTTGACTTGCATATATGAATGCTGGACGATATTCCATATGAGTGGACCTGCAAATGCAAATGCTGACGAGCGGAGATGCAAGAGCTGGGAAGTATGATATGATTGGGTATGCATATGATGCAAGATGCTTATGATATCAAATGTAATGCGTATGATGCATATGATTGCAGACAGGTAATTTGGAAATGCAGGTGAAGATGCCAGCGTGGTGGCCTCTGGTAGTTGCCAATGCGGATTGGACTTCGGGTGGTGGGAGGGATTGATTTCCTCGACACGCAGCTTGTTGAAGATGTCACGATCGGAGCAGAAGAGGATGCTCTGGATGCCCCAAGTCTGGGATATTTGGATGACTGTGGATTTGCTTCAGAGAAGGTTGCAACTCTGCTTGATGGTCAGGACGACCTGGTCTTGCCCCAGTTTGAACATGGTAGTGGCCTGCCCCAGCTTAACCTGTTCTGGTATATGGAAGGTGAACTCGGATGACTTGCCCCTGTTCGAATTGTTGAGTGATTTGCCCCAGCCTGTGGGTTCCGAGGTAGTCTTGCTTCGTGTGCGCCACTGAAAGTCAAGTTTCTCCTCAATTGCCTTTTGTTGAAGTGTCTTTGAATACCTAGCACTGATTTGCAATTAAAATTGTACATTCATAAATGGTAATATTAATGCAAAGTTCGATGCAAGATTTGAAAAAGTATCATTTTATTGAAGTGTCGTGATAGTGAGACGAATGGACTGCTAGCCCAGACGTCGTGCCAATTTGATTGGTGTGAAAGATATAGCAAGCAGAATAACACCAATATTGATGATTAGAAATCATGTGAGGAGTCAGGTTACGCAACCTTGCGAAAGTATGCTTTCAGAGTAAACCTCGCCTCAATTAGGACTTTCGAGGGCTGTAACGTGGTCTGGTTCACGGTTATGAAACAAAGGATATTAGGCTCAAAGTATGATTTGTACCCACCCCTTCTTCTTAATGATCTCCAGTCCTAAGCTCAGTTAATTCTACACTTGTCTTGACGGTATAAGGTATGCTCGAAATGGCAGTCACCTTATTTTGGTTTTTTTGATGGATGTCAGTGCCCCTTTGATCAGGGTGGCCACTGAATCCTATTTTGTTTTTGTTGAGGGCTTCGGGGTCCTCTTTTGCTTTTGTTTTGATCCCTAACTTTTGCATGGATTGACTTCGTTTGTCGGATCCATCGGGTTTGCCTTGATTTTGCCTAAGTCCCCTCTAAGGTGTCTGACTTAGCAGGCTTTTGTTTTTTTTTTTTTGATTTTGTTGTGACTGCCATAGCATGGGTCATTGATGAACAACCGTCTTCTGGATTTTGCTTGTTGGTTCGAGTGCGGGGTTGAATTAACTGAACACTACCCTGCCCCAGGTTAAGTGTAAGGTTTGAATATCCGAAGAAAACTGCTACTTCTAGGCTCGAAGTGGTTCACTAGGGATTAACTCCTTATATCTTTGGTGTTTGGGGAATTGAAACAATGCCTGTACATCATTGACGAGATTCAGTCTGAAAGCATACAGTTTGCAATTATGGGTATCTCATTTTCATCATCCTCCCTCAAATCATGCTAAACAACAGTGAATAGAGTGGAGCGAATAAATGTGTCGGTGATAAGTAAAAAGAGTGAACACGACATAACTAGATCAAAACATGCATAAACAATACATTAATGAAAACCAAATACGAATGGCAATTGTTCAAAGCATACAATACTTAAATAAAGACAAAACATAAGGAAAGTGAAATATGAAATGGCATCATGACTGCCTTCTTCGGGGTGAACTTGACTTGACTAGATTTGGTCTGATGTTAGCACTAGTTGGCTGGTGGCATAGAGTTGTTGATGTCGTTGAGATACTTCCCATCAAAGGTGAGAGCTTCGTTGTCAATCAGGTCTTGAACTTTGTGCTTGAGAGCCCTGCAGTTCTCAATGTTGTGACCCGGAGCACCCTTATGAAACTCGCAGTGAGCATTCACATTATAGTCGGGAGGGATGACAGTTGGAGGAGCTAGGTCTCTCAGAGTAATGGCATCTTTTTCCAACAATTGAGCAAAGATCTGAGCATAAGTCATTGGCAGCCGATCAAAGACCCGACATGGCTTTATCGTCTTTTGTTGATGTTGCTGACGTGGTCGTTGAGCGACTTGCCGTCCTGATCCCTTTTTGGTTATGGCAAGGGCTTCGAAGATCTGATCAATCTTTCCGTTGAGGGATTCCAACTCCTTTCTGATGGCAACTTGTTCTCGCTGAATCTGCTCCATCGTTTGTCTTGTTCTGGCTCTAGTTGCGTATTGGTGTCGAGGAATCAGCTTGATTTACTGGAGAAGAAGGAACGGAGACATAAGATTCTGTTGATGGACTGGAAATGCAAAATGCACAACATATGAAATGCAATGCAAATGATATGCAAGATGCAATGCAAGATACAAGATCCAGGATCCCAAGATCACAATCAAACAACTCCTGAAGCTGGTAACTGTAACAGATAAGTAACCACAATTCCTGCTCAAAGAACAGTTGACAGGTAAACCCTATATGGGAAGATCTAGACACTCTACCCATAAACCCACTCACGGGATGGTTTCTATGTTCGGTTCCCAGGATCACGGACACTAGTCGTATTAGCGTCACGCAACAGGCTGGCTGTATTACGACGATAATGACGATAAGGTCTCTCCTGAGCGGGGTCCTCATGCTAGGCGCACAAGGAGCGAGTCCTTGGAGACTAACATTACACGACCACCAATATCAGAACTGGTGCTAACAAAAGGTTCCCAGAATCACGGACCCTTCATTAATCAAGTCGTGCAACAGGCTAGCTGTGTTACAACAAGATCTACGAATAGGTCTCCTCTGGAGGAGCTTTCATGCTAGGCCCACAAGGAGCGAGTCCTCGGAGACTAACACTACTCGACTGCCAATTCTAAACTATGTGTTCTCTCTGCTTTTACCAAAGCTCGGGTGTAGAGCCTTACTCATGATGTCATCCCAGTAACCAACAGGCGACAAAGCACAAATAAAAACCACAAGAGAACGAATACAAAAAGAAAACAAATAAAAACAAACACTCCTCACAAACCAAAAGATAGGCTCGACTCTCTCTTTGCATGGAGCAATGCGTCCCCAGCAGAGTCGCCACCTGTCGCACCTCGAAAATTCACATTCGAAAATACGACCCTCGCGCGAAAGGCGCGGAAATGCGGTTCGACAGAGTCGCCACCGAACTTTATTTTTCCCGAATAAACGGGAGAGGAAAATATCGAGAAAACCTCTTAAAAACGAAAGGATAGGAACAGGGCTGTCGCAACCAAGTTCCGGGTTCGGGAGTCGGTTACGTGAGGGGAAGGTATTAGCACCCCTCACGTCCGTCGTACTCGACGGGAACCTCTTAAGGTAATTGCGGGGAGTGTTGTTTAGGTTTACTTGCTTCTTCTCGTTGGTTAAAGGTAGAATTGGTAGGTTAAAAGGTTAAAGACGCGAAGGAGAGATGGGTAGTTAGAGAATGGGGTGCTCGCCAAGGATTGGGGCCCTTGTGCCTACGTATGCTCATTCGGACGAGAATGAGAAATCAGAGCGTCATAGTTCGACTACGGGAAAGGATGGGGGAAAACGGAAGATGGATAGAAGTGTGCTCGCCAAGATCATCGCAATCTTGTGCCTACGTATCTTATATTCAAGAATGAATAAAGAATCAGAGCGTCCGTAGTTCGTGGTAACAACCACGAAAAGATGAGGTTTGAATTGGTTTGACGTTGAGTTGAGAGACGAAAGAGTGACTGACAAACAACCTAAGGGCGTGCCTCAAGAGCTTGTCACTCAAGAATTCAAGGAATGCGAGATCCCAAGAACTCAGTTCTTTCGGAAATTGGGTTGAATGAGTTGAAGATAAGAGTTGGATATTTTGAAAACGAAAGAATGAACTAATAACAACTCGGGGGCGAGCCCAAGAGTTACTCATTCAAATATTCAAAGAATGCTCGATTCTAAGAATATCTCTCTTTCGTAAGTTTTTTAAAAATGTTTTGTGAAAGGATCGAATCGAAGAATGGCATGCGAGGCCGAAAGGAAGTTGTTTTGAACTGGTTCGACGACGTGTCGAAGATTTGATTGAAGATGGAACCGGATTGACGACGTGTCAAGGGTTAGGATTGTGAGAAACAATATTAGTCCCTGAGGGTACTCCTAATATCGAGACCACGAGGAATTATGAATGAAATGGGTTGCGAATGCGGACGAGCAATCGACTCAGGAGAATATTGAGAATGATTGAGTTTGAAAAAGTCGAAAGGTTGAGTGAATAACAACCCAAAGGGCGTGCCTCGAGAGCTATTCACTCGAAAATTCAAGGAATGCTAGACTCCAAGAACCTCCTTCTTGCGAGGTGTGAATCGAAAAAAGATATTTAAAAAGGTCAAAAGATTGAATGAATAATAACTCAAAGGGCGTGCCTCGAGAATTATTCACTCGAAAATTCAAGGAATGCTAGACTCCAAGAACCTCCTTCTTTCGAAGTTTGATCGAGAAAATGTTTGAAAAAGATTTGAAGTGAAATGAGGTATGAAAATAATTTGAGGTACGAGATGTGAGGACATGAGATTGGATTTGAAAATGAGAGAAATGACAATTATTTGATAAATGAGACGTAGGCCTCACAACCAATTAATTGGGGTATTATCGAAATGCTAGATCTCGACGACACCTTTTTCATTTGGAAAATGTTTGAATGAACGATAGAAACATCACGCAGAATGCTCGATTCCTATGATATTTCCTTGTTCTAAAGAATATATTTAAAACGAAAAGTCGAATGTCACTACCCAAGACGTACGTCCCAATAGTGATTATTCAAGAACTTAAAAGATGCTAGACCTTAAAAGTTCCTTTTTTGTGATTTAGTTAGAAAAATAATTTTATGCGTTGAAAAAAAAAATATATTGAAATAGGATAGAAAAATAAGTTATGTTAAGAAAATGGGTTGTATGTTAAAAAGAAATTGAATTTAGTGTTGAAGGAAAATAAATATTGAAATAGGATTATAAACAAAATCATGTCTTGAAAGTGATTGCCTATGTTAAAATAAATTAATTTATGGTTAGACAATTTAATCATATTGAGAATATATCTCTAAAATAATATGAGAATTTATTTGGAAAATAAAAAGAAAATATATATATCAAAACGTTGAATATGTAAAAAGATTTCAACTTAAAAAGGAGCTACTGAAAATATTTGAGATAACATCCCTAATATAATTTTAAGCACTAGATATAAGAAACCAATTAAAAATCTAAACCAATTTAAACCAAACAAAAGAAGATGCCGTGATTTCCGTCCGTAAAGCAATACGAAAGCCAGCAGGGTCCTCGACTTCAAACTTGTGGTAGCAATAATTCGGCACATAAAGTTTATCCAAGTAGTATAATAATCTTCAAGTCACCCATCCTGAAAGCTGTTAAAACATACCCCTCTCATAATCAAACCACACAAACCATCAGTGACTTATAGTAACCAATATATAAAACCTGAACACATTTGCAGTTCCGCACACAATATTAATTTGATCAAACTGATAACAAACAGCCATAAAATCTTATACCGTAATCGACATCGAAACAAGAAAACTTAATTTATGCCCAATCCTCAAATGGTAGCAGTAGCAGGATATATACAAAATTTTGAAACCAAAAACTGCATCAGATCTCAGTCAAATACTAATAACAAAACAATCTTGAACAGCATTAGCATCTGTGACTATTCTCCAAACACCAATCATTAAACCAACTCACACCAACCATATGAAACCAAACTGTCTTACCAATAAAACCTCGTCCTTAAAATAGAAACACACCTTTAACCCTCTACCAACAACACAATACAGAGTTATCATATACTAAACCCGAAAATAAACCAACGCAACATGCACGGAAAGTTACCGAAATGCTGAACTTTTCATTACTGCTTGGAAGTGTTACTTTGAAACCACAACGTATCTGATGCGTGACAGTCGCGTACCACTGAAGCTTCGTGCGTAGCTTGAGATGATAGCGGTCGGAACACAAGAAAACATCACCAAACTGCGTCGCGGTGAACCAACTGCTATGAGGCCGGGTCGGACTTGAAACTGAATATCCTGGATTCAAATTGCTGGCGCACGTTTGAAGAGCGATGCCGAAGGCTCGTTTGCATTGAATGCATTGGTTCCAAACTTTGAATTTAAACATTCGAAACCTGCACATAACAACAGACAACCACATAATTTTATGAAAACCGAATAAAGTTGCGAGCTCGGATAGCTCTAAATGTTGTCGCCACTGCTACTTGCTCATCCTTTTCACATGGACCTGTAGAAACAAACGTTTTGAATATCCAACTTTGCTTATCGCAGCGTTTCCAAAGTCAGAGTTACCGCAATGCCAGCCTTAGCCTACAAATTAACCATGAGTGTTGTACTGGTACAACCTGCTGCAAAATAATCCATACAAGTTTGTTCACATATGTGAAAGAATGTTAGTAAAACAACTTGCTTCTCTAAGATGTACCTTGAAAATTTAGCACTCAAAAACAACAAACACACAACAATAGTACCATTTAGAATACAACCTCTATACATTTTGAGTAAAAGCCAAACAAAACACAGCGTATACATATCCAAACAGTAGAAATTAACACACTTTAAATTGAACAACAACCAAGGATAAAGACCAAACTAAGAAAAACACGATGCCAAATGATACAAGGCGTGGTTACCCGGGGCGAATCCAAAACCTGCCGCCCTGTTGTTGCTGTTACGTGTTGTCTGTCGTGGGAAACCGTGTTTTCAAGATTATGTTTGAACCTCGTTATCTCGACACGTCAACGCAAGAACATCCTCTCGAGTTTATGTTTCCGATTTCAATCTTTAGGGCTACCTGCAATAAACTCAAAATATCAGCAATACATAAATCCCACATGCCACCAGATTGACATGTTGTCGTTGTCATGAGTTGAGAGCTGATGGAGCTGGTTGCGATGAGTGCCTCCTCCATTGGATTTCTGACATGACTTGAGGTACCGCATCTTTAGCTTTAAATGAAAACAAGAACGAATGCACATCACGTTGTTAGTGTGGTCACGGGAGAATGGAGTTTAATCATGAATCTCGTTGCCGTCTCTTTCCTTTGCGGCTATCAATTACAACAGTGGTTAAAGAGACGCAGAAAGGTCGTTGGCGTTGGCAAAGTGAATCGCGGCGGAGACAGACACACCTTCGTCGCACAGCTTACTTCAACCTAGAGCATCAGCGGTAAGGGCGAGCCTTGGTTTCTTGTGAGAATAATGTGGTTAGAGGAGAAGGATGATTGAAGGCGGAGGTGGCGATTTTGTTTGTGGGGTTTTGGGAGAAAGGGATCGCGGCGCCATTTTGGTTTGTAATAGACGAAGTTCTTAGGGTTTTCTGTTGGGATTGCAACGGCAGATTTAGGGTGAACTGGGGTTCTTCAAAGGGTAGCGGCGCCGTTTTACTGAGGGAGGAGGATGTTCTGCCGTTCAAAATCTTTTAGGGTTTTTTTGGGGACGAATTAGGTTTCGAAAGGGGGGAATGAACAGTAACTTCCCCTCTGTTAGGGTTTTCCTTTTATAGCACTTGATCCAACCGAAAACCTAATGGGCTGTTAGCGTATGGGCCTCTTTCGATCCTCCTCTGCTTGCTTCACAAATCTCTCTTATCTTACAATTTCTTTCAACCAATAATTAACTAATTAATAAAGTTTATTATAAAACAATAATTAAAATTTTAACTAACAAAATAAATGAACATTTAACAAAACAAAATAATTATTAATAAATGTTTTCTCTTCTCTTTTTTTTTTTTAGGAAAATACACAAATAAGTATTAATTACATAGAATCTTTTAATAATATATTATTATATTTTTTTAAGAAAAGAAAAGTTTAAGAAACTGAAAATAAATAAAAAAAACATAAAAAAAAACAGGCCACGTGCCACGCCCTAATTGGTCAGAAAGGAATTTTTTTGAAAAACGCCCAATTTCGAATGGATACGTGTCTAAACGGCATGAAACAATAAAATGCGAAAATATCTACAAAAGGGTAGGACAAATTTAGGGTATGACACTGACCAGCTGACACCCTAGGATAACAAGGTAAAATAGGATCCACACGGCGGTAGGATCAGGTAAATAAAAATGCTGGAGTCTTCAGGCGAGAATAACATCCAAGCTTCTGGAAATTCCTTAAGCGAAAAGATCGAACGGGATCTTCAGGAATCATCAAAAAAGATACAGGGTAAAAACCTGTTGTATGCCAAAATAAATGGACTTAAATGGGAAATTCCCTGATAAGCTTCTCGAGAGAGACTGCCACTTATCGCTAAAAGGGACTTACATCACCAACTAGATAAGCTTCACAAATGAAGAGACCTCCACTTATCTGAAAGAGATGACAATGATAAGCTTTTCATGGGAGACTGCCACTTATCTGGGGATACGGATGAAATGATAAGCTTCTCTGGAGAGACTGCCACTTATTTGATGAAAATAAGCTTCCATGATCAAAATATGACTCAGCTTCTTCTTTAACTAAATGATTCATTTAGAAAGGGTAAATAAACTTCCCCACACTTCAAGGTTGTCTGACAAGAACGGGTCTCAGTTTCTTTTTTTACATGAAATGGGTAAAATAAACCTCCCCACGCTTCAAGGTTTGTATGCCATGAACAAGTCTCAGTTTCTTCTTTTACTTGAAAAGGGTAAAATAAACCTCTCCACGCTTCAAGGTTTGTATGCCATGAACGGGTCTCAGTTTCTTCTTTTACTTGAAAAGGGTAAAATAAACCTCCCCACGCTTCAAGGTTTGTATGCCATGAACGGGTCTCAGTTTCTTCTTTTACTTGAAAAGGGTAAAATAAACCTTTCCACGCTTCAAGGTTTGTATGCCATGAACGAGTCTCAGTTTCTTCTTTTACTCGAAAAGGGTAAAATAAACCTCCCCACGCCTCAAGGGGGAAGGGCAATGGAAACAAGCTTCTCTAGGGAGATGGCCACTTGTTGCTAGTCATATTGAAGATAAGATAAGCTTCTCAGGCGAGACTGCCACTTATCAGTGTTGTAAAATGGTGATGATAAGCTTCTCGGATGAGACTGCAGCTTACAGGGGGAGTAATGGTACAATGATAAGCTTCTCAGAATGAGACTACCACTTATCTTCAAAGGTAGCAATGATAAGCTTCTCAGGCGAGACTGCCATTATCTGAAAAGGATAAAACATGATAAGCTTCTCGGAATGAGACTGCCACTTATCTGCAAATGTAGCAATGATAAGCTTCTCAGGCGAGACTGCCACTTATCTCGGGGCAAAGCATGATAAGCTGCTCAGGAGAGACTGCCACTTATCTACAAAGGCGTTGTAAAAGGCTCTTAAAGATAGTGCAAAATAAATGCACCTCCAAGTAGGTTCACCGATCGACGGGGATCGAAGTTCAATCTAGAATCGAGCTATAAAGAAACTATCAAACAAGACTCTATTGAGGGAAAGAACTCAAATGGGGATTATCTTATCCTGGCACGAAACAGATAACTGAAATAACCATCACCCATGAGAGTTGAACTCTGTGGGGAAACTGGAAATGGTAAGTATTTTATGCCTAAGGTTGACGATCTACTTGGAGAGAACGGACAAACCCAGTTACTCAGCGGTGACCACAGCCAAAGTAACGACAAAAGATGACGAGGAAAACAAACATGTGGATGCTAATGCGTATGTCTAAATGGAAATTCAATGAGTATGCTCATGTTTATGTTTATGCTCGTGCACATGCTGACGAAACAGACGAGAGGAGGAGCAACGGGAGATGAAATAAACATCTCGACGAGGAATACCTGGTGACCTCTGCAAAAGTAAATCTATCAAGGGATAGGAACTGTTGATGGCAGAACCAAATCTTGCTTCAAAGTTCCGAATTCTCTAGGGAGAGCAAAATTACACTTGGGGATAAGATATCATGACTTCATTGGAAGGATTGCCATCATGAATATGGATCTGATCCAAGAAAACCTGTTCACTGGGAGAGTCATCTTAGGATTAGATACTTCTGGGGATAAAATAAATATCCGCTTAATTGGGGAAGTGTGGAGCTGGGTAGCTTCATGGAGAAAGTGTAGCAACTTCCTGGGTAAAGTACATCAACTTCCTGGGGAAAGTATCTCGACTTCTTGGGGAGAATATGGCAATCTCCTGAGGAAAATTCCTGAGGAAAGTATAACAACTTCAGTGAGGAAAAGACGATTCCACTTGGAGTGGGTCCTTAAATAACAAGTGTATCACTTGGGAGATACTGGGGAGATCTCTGCAGTCTTGAAAGTCACTGGAGATTACTAGCTCGGTCCAAAGTGTTGTCAGCTTATAGTCTCCTTGGGGACTTGCCCTGAGGCAATGGTCTAAAGTGCTTCTACAACATGAGGCTTACTGGGGAATCACGACCTCCTGAAGTAAAATTCATCGGGGGCATGAAGAGCATTGTGAAAATAAAGTAGTTTTGATCTCGAGGAACTTTGTATAGTCGCCATTTTGAAAAAAAAACATAATGCCCTAGAGTACATGCTTTATGAGAAAGAGTCATTTCAAGAGGATTTAAAGAGAACATGGAGTCCAATTTCCCCACTGTTTTCAAACTCTTGGAGAGATTTGTCGAATCTCGGCATAACTGGCCCGGCTTGCGACAGTGTTATGACCGAGTCTTCAAGAAATAGCTCTTAAGAAAGTCCGGCTTGCATCAGTAAGTGATTTGGAATCCATCTGCCCCTGTTCAGCAGAATCTTCAGATTTCATTGTTGATGTATATATGTAAGTTTTTAAGATATTAGGCAAAGTTAACACGCGTGAAACGCTAATCCTGAAACTGTTAATGCAACATACATATTTGTCTTGAAGTTATTTTTTTGCAAAAAAAGATACCACGATAACTTGTGGCCAAATCACTAGTTAGGATATGAATTTAATTATAAATCCAACCTCAGATTGAGCATAGCTCATAGGATTCAGGAAACGTTATCTCATCGAGCATGCTTTCAAGAGAAATCCTACTTCAATTAGGTCTTTTAAAGGTTGTATCGTGGCTTGGTTCACGGTTTAAGAAACAAAGGATAAAGGCTCAAAGTTTATTTGTACCAACCCATTCTTCGTGATGTTCTCCAATCCTATACTCAGTTAACTGGATACGAGCACTCATCTCTCAAATAGATTTGACACGGTCGAGAACTCATCAAGGCTTTGGACATGGCAGTCACTCACCTATTTTCTTTTGGTGTTTGGTCACACAAATTTTTTCTTTACTGGGGATTCTTTATTGTAATCCCTTGTTTTTTTTCCGCACTTTCGTTCCCTAACTTTTGCATGGACGAAGTCTTTTGAATTTGACTTTGGGAGTTCAACAAGATGCCCTAATTTTTCCTAAGTCTCCTTCATAGGTTTTGACTTAGCGGGCTCTTTCTTTTTCATTCAGTATTCTTTTATGTACAAGTAATGTGACTCTTTTGAAAGGCTTGTGACTTCCTCACTCTTTAGATAGTTGAGGGATAATCATTTGTGTCTTTTGACTTCCAGCCTCCTAATATGTGAGGAATAGATACAGTGAATTCTGGAATGTTCACTCCTCTTTTTTGAGAGTCTGGATGCTCGGTCCTTTTAACTGAAAAACTACCCTGCCTCTGATTAAAAATTTAAGGGTTTTTATTTGAAAAGAAAACTCCTACTTCAAGGCTCAAAAGGGTTAAAGAGGGGTTATCTTCCTTATATCTCCATTGTGTAGGATTTGAAACAATGCCTGACATCATCAGCAGGGTTTCATTCAAAAGCATACGACAAGAGATTTGGCGTTTTTGGTTCATCATTCTCCTCCCAATTCTCTATCAAAGCCAAGAGATTGGGTAGAGTTGGCATTATAAATTATGAAAAATATTTTTATGAGTGAATACGAATGGATTTCTTCAAGACAAACATATGCATTGCATCAATCATTCAAAATAAACAAGTTTCTACATGCCAATTATGCCTTTATAATCAAAGAAACAAAATACATATAAGTAAACAAAATGAACTGTTTGATAAGCATATCTAAAGGAGTTTATTAGATCTATGTATTCAAAACTGGCACAGTAGTAGTGGTTTCTTCTGGCGGAGTCTCAATGAAACGGGGAGTATAAATACAACCACTGCGTGTCATCTTGCTTACCCCAACTATATTTGTCACAGTTTCATTAGCAGTCTTCAATTCTTCCCTCGGGATAATCTTCCCAGGTTCTTTGTCAATCATGGTCACATCAGCTTGAGGATCACTGAAATGAAATGGACTAGGCTTCTGAATAATTATCGGCTTCGGCTGATTTGCTGTAGAAGTAATTGGATTAGATATGTTGAAAATAGGCTTTGCAGAACTTGATCTTGTCAAATGGAAAACCCTGAGAGGAGTTCTAATCTGAGAAACATCAAGAATAAGGCTTTCATCAGATACATCATCAATAGCATTAACACCCCCATGATTTGGTAAAGGGTTATTTCTGACATGCGACTGAGTATCATCAAAGGACATGATCTTCTTTTCCATCAAATCTCTGATGAGGTTCTTGAGAGCGTAGCAGCTTTCTAGATCATGGCCAGGTGCACCGTCATGAAATAAACAATGAGCGGCGGTGTTGTAATTGGCAGGTAACGGATTTGGAGGTGGGCCCAAAGCTCTGGTAGTAATCAGACCTTGTTGCACTAATGAAGGGTACAACTCGGTATAAGCCATCGGAATGAGAGGACACTGCTTGTACTGTCTCCTATTTGGAATATTCTGGCGAAATGCCTGATTCTTCGGTTGTTGATAAGCAGGAGCATTGGGCGCTCGTTGATAGTTGGCAGGAGCTTGTGTAGGATGATAACCAGGAGGTTATTGATAGACTGGAGGCTGATAAATAGGAGTCGGTTGCACATGCTAATATGCAGGAACTTGTTGATTAAAGACAGGTGTAACAGCAGCTACATAAGGTTGTTGAGCAAACTGAACCGGATAACTTGGTTATTGAACATAATTTCGCTGATGTTGCCAAGGTTGATGAGCAGCCATTTTACGGTAGTACATGATCAATTGGCTCTTCGAGCATGTAGCTCCTTCATAATGGTCGAAGCTCGGAGTTTTGAACTTTGGAGGAATAACCAGACCAGATACGAGACAAATATCTCTGGTAGCAGCACCAAAGATTTGATCACCTTCCATCATTCTTAGCCTTTTGTCAATAATTTCCACATTCTCTCGGATTTTTTCATGACGTTCATCTTATTTCATGTCAAGAGTATCATAAATCGGTTCATTGAAATAAGGTTGCACACTAGTGTGAACAGCAGCTGGCGCAAAAGTCGTAATCACTTAAGGAGCTTCAGAAACTAAAGGAACGGCCTGTGGAACTGGTTGAGCAATAGGAAGAGCAGTGGGAGGAGGCACAAAACCAAGTGGAAGACCATAAGGTGGTAAACTTGCAGTAGTAACAGACGGTTGAGGATCTGCAATAGTACCGATAATCTCAGAGACAACAGTGGGCTAAGTATCCATCTTTGCATTAATAACTTGTAGCATCTCCATAATTCGCCCCACACTTCCCCGAAGATCTTTGAGGTCATTGCTAATATGGTCACACTCTTGATTTTGTTCCGCCATCTTTTTCCGAGCTCGAGCTCTGGTGTTGTACTGGTGTAGAGGACTCAGGGTGACAGAACTGGAAGGTGAGAGAACCGACGATAAGAAACCGGAAGGAAAATGCAAATACAAAAACAAAATGCAATGCAATTCCATGCAATGGTTTTGAGGATTTCAACGGTCAGTTGCAAATATTTTCTCTAAGAAAGCTGGAAAAAGTTTAGATTTTGAAATGTAAGATTTTTTTGAGTTTGCAACGGAAGGTTGAATTCCTTGAAACCAGGAATTTTATGATGCTGGATGCAATGCACAACCACAAAAAAAACAAAGGTCATAGGTTAAAGGAATATGAGCGGAGGCAAGGTCTACCCATCTCGAAAGGTATGTACTAAGGGTTAATTGTACCTGCAGAACAAGGTTCTAAAGAGATGCCCAAAGTCATCAGTCCATCTTTCGAATATTATCAATTTCCCGATTGACTCGGTGGTTAATAATATTCTCAAGAGAACCTCTTTTGAGTGTAGTATTGCGTAGCAACTATTTCGGGAATACTCCCTCATAGCCATCGCACTACGTCCTAATAAGGCCAAAGTTGTGTTTAGGTAACTATGGTCCCCAGTATCACAGGCTCCAAGGTCAAAAATAGTGAATGTTTTCACGAATACTCGTCCAACAGTACTAATTTTCAAGAGGGCCTCAACTGAGCGTTGATTCTCAAGTCAGCTTGGTTAGGACTTACTCCTTATAAGCCTCGTCGAATATATCACCTTCCTATAAAAATTATACTTAATTCTGGGTGTAGGACTTATCTCACAACAATGATAACTCAAGCAAGGTAAAACAAATATATACAAGAAAATAATAAAGCAAAAATAGCAAGCATAAAAATAAGATAGGGATAACCCTCAAAAGATTAGATGTCCCCAGTGAAGTCTCCATTTTCTGTTGTGGTGAGAATAGGATATCAAATTATTGGTTAATTTGAATCACATCTTTAGTTCACAACCGGTCTTTGATTTATCCGAAGGAAAGGTTAAAGAAAGGAAAAAACCTGTTTTGCATCGTAAACACAATGCGCGGAAAGATCTAGGTTCGAGGGTTGGTTAAGCTTCGGGAAGGTATTTGAGGTAGGGGATGGAATCAGAGTAATCGTAGTTCCCCTTATAGAGGGAGGAAGAAGAACTTCTTAATTGTGGTCAAGGTTCAAACGGGATATAAATGTTCATAAGGAAACGCTTACTTAGAGTGTGGCGACTTCTAATCTACGTTGTAAAGTTGAATTGAAAAGGGCGAAGTAACGGGAACTTACATGGAATACAGTGACTCCTTATCCTAAGGCTAGGGTAAAGGGTAAAAATCGTCCATGGCGGGACGCATAAGCATGAGTACGGCGACTCAAAGTCTTAAGGTTGGGAAAAGGTGAAAGATGTAAGGGCATGTCCACGGAGGGACGCCTAAGCACGAGTACGGCAACTCGGATCCTAAGGCTAGGATGGGTGAAGGGTAGAGGAATATTGACGTGACGGTCAAACAGTTAAACCTTTCCTTCGGAGGGATACGCGGGAAAATAACAAATAGCGAAAATTGCGAAGCAGTGAAGATGTTGATATGATATACAAGTGATAATGATGGGATATGAGTAGCAACAATAATGTTAGATAATGTACAAGTGAAAAATATAAAAAAGGTTAGCAAGAAGTTCATGGACAATCAAGAATGATATTAGGAATGAAGTATGAAAGTTATACAAAAATAAGAAATAAATCGAGATAGGGTTTTGTGAGATTTTTGAGAAAGTTTGAAATAATTAAATAAAAAAGGGTGTTAGGATTTTTAAAAATAGAAAAGGTTAGGAATTTTGATAAAAAAAATTAGAAATTTTAGATAAAAAAGGGAATTAGAGTTTTAGTTTTAAAAAGAGTAGAGTTTTAAGTTAAAATAAAATGAGTTAGAAAAAGAAAAATTAGGGTTTTAAGTATAAAAAAAATTAGGTTAGAGTTTTTATTTTTTTAAAATGTTAATTATTTATTTTAAAAAGTTAGATTTTATTTTAATTATCAAAAAAACAGTTAGAATTTAAAAGGTTGAGGTTTATATATAAAAGATGGTTAATTTCAATTGTAAATAAAAAAATATAAAAACTAAAAAATGGAAAATAAAGGAAAATGGGTCAGGCTGGGTGGTCAGGCCCCAGACCCGACCCAAGAGTATATAAAAGGGAGCAGGGAAACAAAATTAAGGTTTTAACCCTAACTTCATTTGCTGGCCGCAGCGGCCCCCTTAGGGTTCCTTCTGCAACTTTTTTCTCTCTTCTTCTTTCAAACGGCCGCAATTATTTCTTCTTCTTGTTTGGCCGCAATTATTTCTTCTTCTTCTTGTTGTTGTGACGTTACTCTCTTCTTCTTGATATTTTCTGGGAAAAAACAAACATGAAGAGAAGGTTAAATACGATGGTTTACCGTCGGATCTTGATGATGGGTTCTTTGTGATTTGTAGCCGGTGAAGATCTATGGATCTGAGGCCTTGTGACGTTTTACGATTGGTGTTCGCGATTGCGGTTTGGGTTTGATGGATTCACGTTGGTTTTTCTTCCGGCCAGTGATGAACTTCTGAGGCCGTGTGGTGATTTTCGTTATAATTTGGAGATGATTTTCATCCTTGGGTTTGTGGCCGTTTTGGATGATATTTTTCTGTGATTTTCGCTCCCCCTGAGGCTATGTTTCGGATCCGTTTTATACACAAATTTCTTCTTAAAAAAAGATAATGGAGATTTGATTTAGAACATTTTTGATTTTATTTGACCTCTGATTTATCTTTGATTGATTTCGGATTTGATTTCTTTTGATATTATCTTTTTCACTTCAATTTTGATGGATTTGATTGTGAACATTATTTCTCCTTTATTTTTGGATCCGTGATTCATGGTGATTGGATCCGGATTTTGGTTAGTTCGATTATTGATGATGATATTTCTGATTGGATTTGGGTTTCTAATATTTGGATTCGTTAGCTTTGATTTTCGGATTTGTTGGTGCTTTGGAAATATTTTGGTGAAGCTGATAAAATCCAATCCGTTTTTTCTTGGGGGATATTTGGACAAAAAATCATTTTTCCTAAAAACTATTTTCCTCATTTTCGGACAGAACAGAAATTGCCGGATTTTTTTGCCTGAGGTTGTCGAAAGTAAAATAGGGGGTTTGGTAGCATTCCATTGTTGCCCCTCCCGGGCCCGATGATGAATCTTTTCTGAGGGTCCAAAAATAAAAAACGAGAATCCATTTTGTTAAAAAATCTAACTTTCTAATCAATTTACGTTTTTTTGCAGGTTCTGGAGATTTGGGAATTCGGAGACTTAAAAGCTTGAAGCTAAAGAACTTAGTCTTAGAAATTAGGGACTTAGAATTTAGGACTTGAAATGTAACCTGAATTCCAAAAATTTAACTTTGTAACTTTGTATGCTTTTAATAAAATATGAACTTGCTTTCTTCTGAATTTAATTGCACGCCCACATCATATTACGATAACTTTAAACTTTGCATTTCGCACCATGAGGCATCTGAAAAATTGCCAACTCTCGAAAACGACAAAACCCAAACGTGAATTTGATGCAACCCGTGAGTTGTGGCTCAAACTTTCCTGTGACAATTAACTCATAACCGGCTCAAATATTCAGTGAGTAAAGACTTAACTTGTTGGAAATTGTTCTTGCATAGACTCGAGTCCCGATTCGTCCAACTTTAACGATCTCACCTCAAAATGGTTCATAAATCAAACAACACTCCAAATTCCATCTGACAACTAATAAATTGATTCTCAAATAAGGATGGACTATATCAAGGAAAAATCTAACATCCACACTGCTGTGGAAAATCAATCAGTTTTCAACCCAAAGTCTTATAATTCGGGAGACAAGAGAGCCTAGTTTCTTGGCGATCCTCCGAGAATGATCCGACCTTGTAATCGTCAAAAGATCGTGATCTGGTGGCACATCCGCTCCCACATGAATTAACGGGCTTACAGTATTATTTTTCAACTTTTACAACACACCTGCAAAAACGGACAAACTAGACCATTGGTTAGTGGTTAGTGAAAAATGACAGATGAACAAAAATGAAATGCTGAATGAATTTAAGGGTAAAATTTGGGTTATAACAAAGGTTAAAGAAAGGAAAAACCTATTTTGCATTGTGAACACAATGCGGGGAGAGATCTAGGGTACGGGGGTTGGTTAATCTTAGGGAAGGTATTAGCATCCTAAACTTCTGTAGTACTCTACAGGAACCTCTTGTTTAAAAATGTGCTATTGCTAATGGTTATCTGCTTAAGGGTAATTCTAAGTATTAATGGTAAAGAGAAGGACCTAAGGGGTTAGTCCTAAGTTTACTTGCCAAGATTCGCTTCTTGTGCTTACATATCCGAGGTAGGAGATGGAGTAAGAGTAATCGTAGTTCTCCTCAAAGAGGGAGGAAGAGGAACTTCTTGACTGTGGTAAAGGTTCCAGGGGGAAGTAAACGTTCATATGGAAGCGCTTACGTGGAGTGCGACGACTCATATTCTACGTTGTAGAGTTAAATTGTAAAGGGTGGAGTAAGTATTCCACGACGGGAACTTACATGGAGTGCGGCGACTCCTAATCCTATGGCTAGGATAAAAGGGGTGGATGTCCATAGCGGGACACCTAAGAATGAGTTCGGCGACTCAAAGTCTTAAGGTTGGGAAAAAGTGAAGGTGTGTCCATGACGGGACGCCTAAGCACGAGTACAACGACTTGAATCATAAGGCTAGGATTGGGTGAGGGTGAAGGCATTGGCACGGAGGTCAAACAGGATAACCTTTCCTTCGGAGGGGAAACAATGGTAATGCGGAAAATTAAAGCAGTGATAATTGTTGCACCCCAAAATTTGCCCAACTTTTCTTTACCTAGCTTGTGTTTCATTTCATTCACGTTTGCATTATCATTTGCATTTCATTGACATGTATGCAGGAGATTAAGAGGTATGATTACCAATCAAGAGCTATACAAGACTGTGAGGCTAGCTAAGAAGGTTATTCAAGTGTTCAAGGGTTGATATCCTTGTCAGAGAAGTGGAAAAGATCCTCAGAGAAAGTGATTGAAGCCAAGTGTGTAGGTCTCCTAACTTGAGAGTTGTGGGAAGCCATCAGATGATTCTGAAGCCTTGAAGTTGGACTTGAGGTCTTGAGAGAGCTCATGAAAAGTGTTGAGGATCACTTTGAGGCCTAGACAGGTCATTGTGCAAGATTAAGAAGACTCAGCCATGAGTGGTGCAATTAGGGTTGGACTAGGTCAACCCTAAGTCAACTGATGATTTGAAGAAGGTTGAGACCTAATCCAAGAGCCATGTGATCATGGATTGATTCATTAAGATGTTATAAGGATGATTCCAAGGTTAAATCATCATGATTGAAGAGTTTGAGAAGTTTCAAGCTAGGGTTTCTAAGACTTGACAGTGTAAAATCCCCTAGTTTGACCCCTGTCTTCAAGGCAATTTAACTCAAGATATGATTGTCATCTCATCTTGGCCCCAACATGATTGTTGTAGAGCATGATCTTAGATTTAATTTGAGTACTAGAACTCCTTGATAGGGTTTATAGAACTCAAGTTATGAGCCAGACAAGTTACAAGTCATCTGAGGCATGTGAATTTGGAGCTTGAAAGTTACCCCACTTGCATGAAACTTTTGCCCAAGAAGGATGATTCCTATGAACTTTTGGTCAACCTGAATGTTGTTACTTATTCTCTTATCTTTCTAGAGAGTACTAGAAGTCCTTGATAGAATTTGTAGAACTCAAGTTATGGCTTTGACAAGTCAAGGATATTTTGGGAAGTTGTGATTATGGGTCATTTTTGGTTATGGGTCATTTTCACCAACTTATACATCTCAAATGAAATTTTGTGAAACTTGAAAGTTGCTCAAAATGGGGTTTTAACCTTTACCATGTATCAAGGAGGCATTGAAATGGCTCAAGGAGAGACTTGGTTCAAGAATTTGTGAAAAAAGAAGAATTAAAATGAATTAAATGACCAAAATTTCAAATAAATCATTTTGTGTGCAAATGGAGCAAAATAATATCATTTTTTGAATGGAAAAGGCATTTTGGAAACTTTGGCAATATTAGAATTTTGATTTGAGTCCAATATCATGCCTTTTTTCTTTGTTTCTTCATGATGAAGTAACGTATCTAACATGAACCATTGGATTGAAACAAGGGGAGAATCACCACCATTCATGTTCAATATCTCATGAGAAGTTGGATCCAAGCTTGTTGAGGCCAAAACAGAGAGGGAATCATGACTGGTGTAATGAGATTTTGAGGAGAATTTGAAAATCCAATTTCTCATTCTGAAGCTTTGAGAAAGTTCTAGATGATTCTAATGAGTTCTATATAAGTTGTTGAGTGTGTTCGGCCATTTTTTTGGAAGTTTTTGAAGCTGGTAGCAAAGAGAGTCATTGAAAATTCAGAGCTGCAAGTAGAAATCGAGTTCTGAGTTCCAGGCCAAATCAAGGGAAATTGAAGGTTGCCTTGGCTTTAGAAGGAGTTTTGGAGTGTATCTGCATCATCTTGGAGGTTGAAGTGATCAAGAACTGCTTCTGTTACCCCTCTGAACTCAGGTTGGTACTTTTCACCCCTATGCATAATTTAGGAGGAGATAGATAGAAATCTATAGGTGGTTAGGATCTTGATGATGTGTAGATGGATTTGAGATGATTAATTGCATGAATAGAGACAAGTTAGGATGATGACCAATTTCTGTTGAGGCTGAATTCCAGAGATTCTTGGATTGATAATCAAGATTGTATAGTGTAAGATGATCACCATGAGATAAGGAGTATTTCTGTGCATTTAATTTGGAGAATGGTGAGATTCAAGATTTTGACAAATTCTGAAGATGCCATCGTGTTTTGAGTTAGAGAAAGATTTAGATGATTTGGAGTTGAGATTCATGATCAGGAGGAAAAATTGAGTAAGATGATGTATCGTTTTGTTATTTTTGATGACCTGTGTGTGATGGTCCACTGGAGAAGAAGGTGGCGCTGCAGCTCAGGCCAACGTCTGAACTCCCTCCAATCTTAGTTTCAAATTTGGGGACGATGCACATGAGCCCTTGGATGGCACTTTGACCTTGACCAAGTCCATGGAATAGATGGCCACGATTGCTTTGAAAAGTCTGACTATTGACTTGAGGTGCTACGCACCGTTTCATTTAATTGAAGTTAATGGGCTTATGACTGGATTGATATTCACACCTCCCCTACGGCCCAACCCAGGATATGATTAAGGATTAGGGTTCAGGGAGATCTCTTAGAATAGATTTTCTTCCTTCATGAAACATGAAAGATGTTGATCACTTCCATTCCTACCTATGATGTAAGGTCCCCTTGTGAATGCCTCATCCCTCCTTTGGTAGGATGTGTGGCTTTTCACAAGTTGGTAGAACCTTTGAGGGTTCCTTTCTTTGATGGTGGAGTGCTTAGAGGTGACCTTTGGTCTTCACTTTGCTTTTCCCTGTCCTACCTTGCTCTTGTTAGATGAATCTTTCTCCATTTCCAGAGGATGGATTTCCTTACTAGAAGATTGAAGATGCTAGAGGTTGCACCTCCCCTTTGTTTGAAGACTGCCTTTGGAGCTGAAGCTTGAAGATCAAGAAGAACAAGTTGACACTTGTGTGAAGAAGATCAAATTGAGATTGAAGAAAGAGCTGAAGCTGGAAGAAGATGGAAAACAAGTTAATACTTGTGTTTGATGCTTTGAAAGTTTGAAGAAGCAAGTTGATACTTGCTATTGAAGATGAAAACCTTGAAGAACAGGTGCAGACTGAGGACTGAACTGCTGTCAAAGGATTGCTTTGCTGTGAAGCTGTGGAAGCTGTTGATCTGCTTTCTTTCATGTCTGTTTGCTTTCTGTGCAGCTGTATTGATGTGACTTGTTTGATTTGCTTGATGCATTAGAATAGGTTCATGTTTATACCGTTTTAAGCTAGGAGCATGATTGCACTAGAGGTTGAGTTGCTCCCTCTACTTGTACTTTTACTGTATGGATTTGCTTGCGGGTATTCGGTAGAGCCCTGTGATCGCGACTTTCTATGTCTAATACAACTTAACTGCAAGTGCACAGTCTATCGCGTAGTAATAAAAGATATCGATCCCACAAGGACTCGTAATCAAACTAGTGTTCTCGGGAGTTACTATTTTTAGCTAGGTAGATAATGTTTAAGGGAATAATTTCTATCACTAAAGGGAACTAAAAAACGTTACTTGAATTATAATTACGCAAATCGATATGCAATAATTATGTTCTTCGGGGATTTGACAAGTTACCGGTATATAAAATATTTTTCTGAATTTATTTAAGAAGAAAATAGTGATCTAAAGACCTTCGTCTCACGATAGTTGTTGACGCTAGTCGCAACTTTAAGGGAGAACGTATGCTGTCGCTATCCCGTTCGGGGTTAAAATTGCTTTTTGGAAATCTCTAAGTTCTAATTTATTTTAAAGTGCTTTCGCTGTTATTAAAACAAATGCCTAGTGTTTACTATCTGGTCTTAGCCGCAGCTGTCGCTTGTTGGTTCGTACCTTAATTAATTTCCCACTTTCGTGGCAAAACTACTTTTAAATAAGTTCTCGCTGTCGCGACGAACGTTTATTCAGGAAATACGTTTAAACACTCAGGCCATAAACAACTTTTAAAAAAGAAAGTTTTTTAACCGGTTATTATCAAATCCCGTCTGAATTGTTATTACATATCGATTACTCTGGTTTAGCTAGACATGGATTTGGAATAAGTAAAACATAAATAAAAGAAGAAACTTAGAACATTCATATTACTGGGAATTAAAGTTACAATTAACGAAATAATAAAAACCTATAATGTATCCAATTGGCTTTTGGCCAAATCCCAACGATGACGGCAGGATTGTGTCTTCAAACCAATAGAGCACACAAATGAATATTGTAGAAATGGAATACAGGAAAAAGGAAAGGAAACAAAAACAACAAGAATGAAACTAAATTTGCTTTGGAAAATAATTTGGGCAGCACTTCATTATCTGAATGCGGCTCCCTTTCTCAGCTCCCTTCCTTCCCCTTTTATAGAGGTGAAATGCTAACAGTTGTAATTTGAAGAAGGTGGACTTGGAGTCAGAAAAATTAGGGAGTATTGGTCCATTATTTGGGACATGGAACTGGTTTTTGCACGTTTAATTGAAGCTTTGCGTTTTTGCCTGCATGACGATCGTCATGGTGTGTGACGGTCGTCATGGAGGTGTGACGGTCGTCACAGCAGCAAAATGCGCATCTGCTGTTTTTCATGTTGTTTTCATCTGGTTTTCGTCCATATTTCATCTGTAATTGCTTCTTTTCTTCATATTGCTTTGTTTAGACATGATCTTCAAATACCTGCAAAATATTAGACAAATAACATGGAAAAAACCCGAAATCGGATTGAAACCAGTCAAACATTAGTTGAATTATGCGTCAATATATATATATATATATATATATATATATATATATATATATATATATATATATATATATATATATATATATATATATATATATATATATATATATATATATATATATATATATATATATATATATATATATATATATATATATATATATATATATATATATATATATATATATATATATATATATATATATATATATATATATATATATATATATATATATATATATATATATATATATATATATATATATATATATATATATATATATATATATATACGATTTTGCGTTATCAAACTCCCCTAAGCTTGAATCTTTGCATGTCCTCAAGTAAAACAGGAAAAAGTCGGCAAGCACGAGGCAACTTCCTCATTCAGAAAGTTGGGAAAAACTGGGATTCTGAGTAGGAACAAAACGAGTACGGTGAAGACACCGGACTATAAGTCTTCGGAGGTCTCCTTTTTATGCAAATCGGTCCCAATCATGCTACTGCAGCTCGGTATCAAGGTTCTCGCTTCAAGTTTACCCTGTTTGTTCTAGCGCAATCACATTAAGCCCATTGTCCATACACTTTCATGGCAAGTCAACCTGTTAGTGAATATGATCTCATTGTTGTTTTGATCTTTTCATTGCTAATAAATATATACTATTGATTTTTTCAGTGAGTTTTTGTACCGTTGGGCTAAATGCTCGGGTGAGGAGCACCTAACTTAGAGGGAACATGTCTCTATGCTTGGGCTATATGGCTTTCTTTTCATTATTTTTCATCTTTTTAGAGATCATACACTTATTTGCATTGGTCGGTCGCTTAGAAGTGTTTAGGATGGTGCTGACTGCTTGTATAAACTACTTGAGACTGAGTTTGCGTAGAAACTTGAAACTTTGGTACACGTAGGTAGTGAAACCGACTCACATAAACCGGAGGTCTAAGGTGTCAGGACGGTACTGGTTCTGTTAGAATTTTCGTCTCGGAGTTCCAAAACTTGGTTTGAACTTTGACGCATTCTCGTGATGCTTTTGCTTTTGAGGAACGACTGAAAAATTTTGTTTATGTCGAATAAAGTGGGGATATTTGCGTAACGGAAGAAGATATATAAAAGAGCTTTTATTTGCTAAAATGGGAAAATGTTTGAATTGAAATTACTGAATTAGAAGTACAAGGGAACGGGAAATAAACGCTCCGCTCCCACACTATCTCAATCAGTGTCCCCACTGATTTGAAAGAATGCGAGAGGGAAATACAAGGGAAATGAAAATATAGGAAACAGAAAATATAGTAAACAAATAAGGAAAGAAAGAACTAATCACGGCCTCTGCCTCGGTCGCGTCCTCTGTCTCGTCCTTTACCTCTGGCTTGGTCGACTCGGGCTTCAAAGTTCAGTGCTCCGGTGTGATAGACATAATCACGGATTCCTTCGAACTGCAAGGTAAGATTCACCAAGTTCTCAGTGATGGTTTCCTGGCCAGTTTGGAGCTGTTGCATCGTGGTCCGATGCCAAGCTTCGAATTGCTCTGCTCGCTGATTTTGTTACTGCATCATGGCGAGTATCTGTGCTTGCTGGTCGAGGGATCGGCGGAGGTCTTCTTCAGAGAAGTCGGGCTCTGGACGATGGCGGCAGCGACGGTAGGATGTGCCTTCAGAAGGAAGTGGTTGCGATGCCTCAGGTTGCTCAATTCTGTCCAACTCATCTTGCATTTCGTCAACAGAACCTTGGGTGTTGGTTTGAGTTGGGGCAGCGGTAGCAGCAGGGGCATTGAGGTCAAAAAGCCAGTTGGCACGATCCTGTGGGTGCATCCGGGTACGTGACGGCATGATGATACTTCTGACAGTTTTGCCACGCACGACCGGGTGGTACTTTCCATCGGCCCTGGAGCGGATGAGGTGAGAAGCTCTGCAATGGTCGGTGTCGAGAAATACCGAAGGAAGTGTATGGAGATTCTGGAGTTGGTTGCCGAGGTTCAGCCTGAGTGCAATGGAGGTAACAATCCCGCCAAAGTAAAATGGCTTAGAGCCACGGTTGCAGTTGGCCTGAATGTGGGCCAGGAGGAACGGAGCGGCGTTGATGGGCTCGGAATTGAACACGCAGCGGAGAAAGAAAAGTTCTTTGGAGTTCACCTTATGGTTGCTATCCCTTGCGAAGATGGTATTGCTCAGTGCTCGGTGGAAATACCGGATGGTTGGGTTGTGGATGTGTGTTGCATGCAGAGAATCCCAGCCGTCGGCATTGATTCCGGTCAATTGGTACCAAAGCGCAAAGGCTTCATGCTGAAACTGTTCGGTAATGCGGCGGTGAGCATCGTCACCGCGAGGGAAATGTAGGATGTCAGCAATCTGATTTTGATTCAGTTGGTAGTTTGTGCCGAACATACGGAAGCAGGCGGCACCGGAATGTTGGCTGAGGTCGCCGCTGGAAGTGAAGTAACTGAACGAACTGAGGAACTCAAGGGTGAGTTGTTCGTAAGTCGGCTGCGGATTTGTGCACAAATGCCAAATGCCGGATCTCTGGAGCATCCAAGTGACGTCGTCAAGGAGGCCGAGCTCCATGAGAGATGGTACGTGCGGATAGTGGGTCGGCTGTAGCGACCATTGATGGAAGGCCATATTGTTTGCTCTCTGTTTCTCACCAGAGTCGCCGTCGCTGAACATGATATTGCTAAGGTCTGGGGTTTCGTTGTTTCTTGCCATGGTTGGAGGATGCTGATGAAATGGGGATTAAGTTGTTTCTGTGGAATGAAAAATGTCACAGAAGTGGGTTAGAAAGATGAAATGGGAGTTGGGATTGTATGTAGCAAGGAGGGAAAACGAAAGTTGGAAGTGGGGTTTGAGTGTGTGATGATTGGAAGTTAAATAGATGGGAGTGGGGGAGAAAACGTAACCTTTGTTATAGCAGATAACAGGTTTTGGACTCGTGACGGTAGTCACCCGTGTGACGGGCGTCAGGCTTCTGTGACGGTCGTCACATCAGCAAATTCTGCAGAACGCAGAATTTTGCTATAGGGGTGCTCTTGTCATGGGTTTAAGGCTTATAATTGATATGGCAATGTATTAAATCATCCAAGAAACATATGATAACGTAAAAACAGAATAAAGGAATAAAGAATAAAATTGAAATAACATTTAATTAAAATGATTGTTTTAAATGTAATACATAAGTGAAATGAAACAATGCGAGAATCAAAATAATTGAAAACGGACGGAAAACAGGAAAAATAAACTAAACTAAAGCTAAAATCTCAGTCCTTTTGTGCCTTCAATTCATCAAACTTCCGGGCGTAGTAATCGAGCTGGTCAGAAACTAAGTCCATGAAGACTGCGAGTTCGCTGTGTATGCTTGTGACTTCTTCTCTTACGGTGGCCAGGGCTATGTCGACGTTGTCTAATCGGTGCAGAACAGTATCCATTTTGTCAGTGGTTTCCTCAGGAATGGGCTCAGGATAGGTGTTGTAATGCGGAGGGGTTGCAGGGTCTACCTCAGCTTCGGATACAGCATCCTCATAGTACATATAATCATGTGCTTCAGAGATGTGATCACTGTCGTACATGTAATTCTGTGGTGTTGATTGAGGTGAAGGAGGTCCCATAGGCTCATCCAATTCATAAACCCAATTGTACTTGTTATGGATACTTTTCATCTGATGATTTGGCAATGTGAATAGCTGGACAGGTTTGTCATTGATGAGGTACTCGTAAGGTCCAGGTCCCATGGTTCTTAAAATGCGCCTGTTAAAGCAAAACTGGATATTCATGGGTCGGATGGTGCCAAAACTAGTGCTTGCATTTAGGTGGAATCTAAGGCCAAGCTCGTGGGCAATCATTGTCACGAGGCCTCCTATTAGAATAGGTGATTGTGGGTCCTGAGTGAGGCGTAGGAAGGATATCATCATAAAAGGTACGACATTCACTGTACGGCCCTGAGAAGCACAGAACATGATAAATAACTCTTCTTTAGATACTGTAGTAATGTTTTCTTCTTTTCCGAAAAGGGTGTGAGCTAGGATCTTATGAAAGTATCTGAAAGCGGGGTTATGAATCTCATCGTTATACATGCCATTTGGGTCAGGGTAATAGTCGCCTGTGATTCTACCCCAGAACTGGTTGAGTTCAAAATCAAGATCGTCATCTTCGGCACTGATGAACACATGTGGTCCGCTA
This sequence comes from Lathyrus sativus, assembly GCA_963859935.3. Taxonomy (NCBI): domain Eukaryota; kingdom Viridiplantae; phylum Streptophyta; class Magnoliopsida; order Fabales; family Fabaceae; genus Lathyrus; species Lathyrus sativus. The sequence continues at coordinate 321,181,258 of OZ012736.1, forward strand.
GGAAATCCTAGGAGGTTAGCCAATGACATACGGCTATGGGTTTGGTCCATTCCAAACATCCTAAAGGTGATCAGCTCTGTGTTTGATCCAAAACCATAGTTGGGTAAGTACCTGAAGGAACTAAGGAATTCGTAGGTGAGGTCCTTATAGGTAGCAAAACGGGTTTTCAGGGAGGTGTTCTCCCAGCCTAATTGATTAAACAGGAATTGGATGCTATCAGTAATTCCTAGTTTCTCCATGGTAGACTTATCATAATACAGTGTTAAGGCTATGTCTCTCTCAGTTAATGCTTCAAATCGTGCCTTTTGAGCTAATCCTCGAAAATGAACCTTTGTGAAGTTGTACGCGGCCATACTCGCAGGTTAGTCGGAGAAAAACAGGAGGAAGGTTTTGAAGGCTTTTAAAGTCCTGAAAAGTTTAAAACAGAAATTTTAAGTCATAATTTTTAGAAACACAAGGTTGTAGAAATAAAAATAAAGTTTAAATAAAAGAGAAGAATAAAACAAAACAAAAATAGTAGCAATTTAAGTTTAGAATTTTTTGTTAAAATTTCAAAGTAAGATTTCAAATAAAAATGAGAATGAAATACAATAAAGAGGAAAATACGGGAAAATTGGGTTGCCTCCCATTAAGCGCTGTTTTTAACGTCTAAAGCCTGACGATAGCTTGGTGACAAGCTATTCGGGTGTTTGAGCAGGAAGCTCGAGCAATGTTATACTGCTGACTTGAGGGCTGTTTTCGTTCTTATGATAATGTTTTAGACGTTGCCCGTTTACGATAAACGGTGCATTCGTCTTATCGATAATTTCAACAGCTCCACTTTGAAGTACTTTAGTCACTTCTAAAGGTCCAGACCACCTAGATTTTAGTTTACCTGGGAAGAGTTTTAATCTTGAATTAAATAGAAGTACGATGTCTCCCACCCTGAATTGTTTCCGGACTGAACGTTTATCATGCCATTTTTTAGTTCGTTCTTTGTAGATACGGGCATTTTCGTAAGCGTCCAATCGAAGTTCTTCTAATTCGTGTAAGTTCAAGATTCGTTTCTCTCCTGCCTTAGTGTAGTTGAAATTAAGTGTCTTAATGGCCCAGAAGGTTTTATGCTCTAATTCTACAGGGAGATGACAGGATTTACCGTAAACTAATATGTAGGGTGTAGTACCTATTGGTGTCTTAAAAGCGGTCATATAAGCCCATAAAGCTTGATTTAGCTTTGATGACCAATCTTTCCTTGAGGTAGCGACAGTCTTTTCCAATATTTGTTTTATTTCCCTGTTCGAGACCTCTACTTGTCCACTAGTTTGCGATGATAAGGTGTAGCTACTCGGTGTCGGACTCCATATTTAGAAAGAAGTTTGTCAAAGATTCGCGATATGAAGTGTGATCCGCCGTCACTAATGACGAGTCTGGGTACACCGAATCTAGGAAAGGTTGTGTTTTTGAAGAGTTTGATTACTACTCGTGCGTCATTTGTTGGAGCAGTAATGGCCTCTATCCATTTAGACACATAGTCTACAACGACGAGTATGTAGTTATTACCAAAAGAAGACGAGAAGGGTCCCATGAAATCTATTCCCCATACGTCAAAGATTTCTACCTCTAAGATTCCTTTCTGAGGCATTTCAGCGCGTCGTGAGATGTTTCCAGTTCGTTGGCATCGATCACATTTTAGCACAGCGATGTGAACGTCTTTCCAGAGGTTAGGCCAAAATAAGCCGGCTTGGAGAATCTTAGCGCACGTCTTGGATGTACTGGCATGACCACCATATGGTGCTGAATGGCATTGGGAAATGATATTTTCTATTTCTTCCTCTGGGACACAGCGACGGTATATGTTGTCGGCCCCTCTCTTGAAGAGTAGAGGTTCGTCCCAATAATAGTGTTTCAGATCGTGGAAGAATTTCTTCTTTTGCTGATAAGTGAGATCCGGTGGAAGTACGCCTGCAGCTAGGTAATTAACGATGTCAGCATACCAAGGTAATGTGACTTGGGCATAGACGGCTTCCACGACTTTTTCGAGTTCTGGATCTTCCGAGGTTAAGTTAGGCATGTCACTTTCAAATTTGGCTATCAGACGTTCGTACGGAAAATCGTCATTTATTGGTAATGGTTCATGTTTGATGCCTTCTATTCGGGATAAGTGATCTGCAACAACGTTCTCGGTTCCTTTCTTATCTTTGATTTCTAAGTCAAACTCTTGTAATAATAGCATCCATCTCAATAATCTTGGTTTGGCATCCTTTTTACTTATTAGGTACCTAATGGCAGCGTGGTCTGTGTATATGATAATTTTTGCTCCTACTAAGTAAGAACGGAATTTGTCAAGCGCAAATATAACTGCTAGAAGTTCCTTTTCTGTTGTAGCGTAGTTCATCTGGGCAGGGTCTAAGGTTCTTCTGGCATAGTAGATGGCATGAAGCTTCTTGTCTTTCCTTTGTCCTAGAACTGCGCCTACAGCATAATCACTCGCATCGCACATGATTTTGAACGGTAGTCGCCAATCGGGTGGTTGCATAATTGGTGCGGTGATAAGGGCTGATTTTAATATTTTGAATGTTTTTAGACAGTCGTCGTCAAAGACGAACTCATCATCTTTCATCAACAGGCCGGTCAAAGGTTTTGTGATTTTTGAAAAATCTTTTATAAATCTTCGGTAGAAACCGGCATGTCCTAGAAAACTCCGTATTTCTCGTACAGATTTTGGAGGTTGGAGGTCTTTTATAATCTCTATTTTAGCTTTGTCGACCTCAATTCCTTTATTTGATATGACATGTCCTAGAACTATTCCTTGCCGGACCATAAAATGACATTTTTCCCAATTTAGGACGAGGTTCACTTTTACACAACGTTCTAATACCATTTCTAAGTTTTGTAGGCATCCTTCGAAACTTTGTCCACATACTGAGAAATCGTCCATAAATACTTCCATGATGTCGTCTATGAAATCTGCGAAGATTGCCATCATGCATCTTTGGAAGGTTGCTGGAGCATTACAAAGTCCGAACGGCATTCGACGGTAAGCAAAAGTACCATAAGGACATGTGAATGTAGTCTTTTCTTGGTCATCAGGATGAATGGGAATTTGGAAAAATCCTGAATAGCCATCTAGATAGCAGAAATATGAATGTTTGGCTAATCTTTCTAACATTTGGTCTATGAAGGGTAAGGGGAAGTGATCTTTTCGTGTGGCTTTGTTAAGCTTTCTATAATCAATGCACATTCTGCTTCCAGTCACGACTCTTTTTGTTATTGATTCGCCTTTTTCGTTCTTAACTACTGTGACTCCTCCTTTCTTAGGTACGACATGAACTGGGCTAACCCATTCACTATCGGAGATTGGATAAATGATTCCTGCATCTAGCAATTTCTTTACTTCATCTCTGACTACAGTGCTTAGGAGGGGTTCAGTCTCCTCTGATGCTCTCTAGAGGTTTTACAGTCTTCCTCTATTGTAATTCGATGCATACAGATCGAAGGGCTTATACCTTTTAGATCACTTATGTTATAGCCTAACACGGTGGGGTACTTCTTTAGGACTTCTAATAGCCTTACGGTTTCTAGTTGTCCTAAGTCGGCGTTGACTATCACTGGTCTTTTTAGTTCATCGTCTAGGAATTCATATCTAAGGTTTTTGGGTAGTGTTTTAAGTTCTAAAGATGGGTTCTTCGGACCTGGCATATGGTTTGGAGTTAGTGCTAAGCTTTCGCTTAGGCTGTCGTCTTTATTATTTCTGAATACGTGGTATCTTCATTTTCAAGTTCTCTTATGCATTCGTCAATTACATCTACTAAATAGCAGGTGTCGTCTATGGCTGGTGCTTGTAAGAACTTGGTAAGAATGAACTCTATCTTTTCTTCTCCTACTTCGAATGTTAGCCTTCCTTTCTTCACGTCTATAATAGCTCAGGCTGTAGCTAGGAACGGTCTTCCTAGGATAATTGGGGTAACAGAGTCCTCTTTGATGTCCATGATTATGAAGTCGGTTGGGATGTAGAATTGTCCTATGCATACTAGAACATTTTCCAGTATTCCGACGGGGTATTTTACTGATCGGTCAGCCAATTGTACGGACATTTTGGTTGGTCTTAGGTCTCCCATATTCAGCTTTTTGCATATAGATAGAGGCATAACACTGATACTGGCTCCTAAATCACATAGAGCTTTGTCTATTACGAACTTTCCTATGACGCAGGGTATGAAGAAACTACCTGGGTCTTTTAATTTAGGAGGCATGCGGTTTTGAATAATAGCGCTACACTCTGCAGTAAGTGTAACTGTTTCGTTATCCTCGATCTTTCTCTTATTAGACAAAATTTCTTTAAGAAATTTAGCGTATGACGACATTTGAGTTATCGCTTCTGTAAAAGGAATAGTGATATTCAACTGCTTAAGGAGCTCTACAAATTTCTTAAATTGTCCTGATGTTTTGGAGTTTATTAATCTTTGAGGATAAGGGATAGGTGGTTTATATGGCGCTGGAGGTGCTTGCGTTTTTTCACTTGCAGTGTCCTCCTTCTCGTTGTCTTCCTTCTTCTCTAACTCAGATTCCTTTTCTGCTTTTTCAGTTGGTTTTTGTTGCATGGCTGAGTTTTCGATTCTCGGATCGATCGGTTCGTCCAATTCTTTTCCACTTCTTAATATGACAGCATTTGCTTGTCCTTTTGGATTTTGTTCGGGTTGTCCAGGAAATGTGCAAGCGGGTGCGGCAGCAGAGGCTTGTTGTTGAGCCACTTGTGATATCTGTGTTTCTAGCATTTTGTTGTGGGTGGCTAAAGCGTCTACTTTTCCGGTCAGCTGTTTAATTTGCTCGCTAGTGTGTATGTTTTGATTCAGGAATTCTTTGTTTGTTTGAGCTTGAGTAGCTATGAATTTTTCCATCATCAACTCGAGGTTTGATTTCCTAGGTGCATTCTGAGCAGCAGCTGGTTTCTGATATCCTGGAGGAGCAGCAGGCATCTGCAATGCATTATCGCTTTTGTAAGAAAAGTTTGGATGGTTTCGCCAACCTGGGTTGTAGGTATTTGCGTAAGGATTTCCTTGAGCATAATTTACTTGGTCTGGTGGGATTCCGGCCAGCAATGGGCATTCGGGCGCATTATGAGTGGTGATTCTGCATAACTCGCAGTTTGGAGTTACGGCAGCGACAGTTGCAGTGGGGTTAACGGTCAGACTGTCAATTTTCTGTGCTAGAGCATCTACTTTAGCGTTGAACTTTTCAAGGCTGCTGATCTCGTACATCCCACCTTTCCTTGCAGGTTTCTCTGCTGGAATGCGTTCACCTCCCCATTGGCAGTGGTTCTGAGACATGTTTTCGATTAGTTGATAGGCTTCGTCGTATGGCTTATCCATAAGTGCACCGCCCGCGGCGGCGTCTACCGTTAATCTGGTGTTGTATAAAAGCCCATTATAGAAAGTATGGATCGTCACCCAGTCTTCTATACCATGGTGAGGACATGTTCTCATCATATCTTTGAATCGTTCCCATGCTTCGTAGAGAGATTCTGTATCTTTTTGTCGAAATCCGTTGATTTGAGCTCTAAGCATAGCAGTTTTGCTTGGCGGAAAATATCTTGCTAAGAAGACGTTCTTCAACTGTTCCCACGTCGTAACGGAGTTGGATGGCAAGAATTGTAACCATGTCCACGCTCTATCTCGAGGAGAGAAAGGGAAAAGACGAAGTCTTATTGCGTCTGGAGTTACTCCATTTGCTTTCACTGTGTCTGCGTATTGTACAAACTTCGTTAAATGTTCGTTTGGATCCTCAGTTGCATTTCCTGAGAATTGGTTTTGTTGTACAGCTGACAGCAGTGACGGTTTCAGCTCAAAATCGTTTCGAGTAATAGCTGGGGCAGCAATGCTACTTCTAGGCTCCATCTGAGAGGGTGTAGCGTATGCCTTCAGCGGTTTGTTTTGAGGTCCTTCAGCCATCTTTGGTTCTTCTTCGGATTTGGGAATGTGAGTGAGAGGATCGGGAATGTTATGTTTTTTTTGGTACTCAATGATGCGACTTCTTAAATGTAAGAAGCGCTCTAGTTCTGCAACTGAAGGTTTTAAGATATCGCCTTGTGGGCGATTACTTGGCATACAATCGACAGAACCAGTAAAGGGAAAATAAAAATAGTTAACCTAGTCTATACGGTGTAACAGAAGGTTACACTATTGACTAAACTGGTCCCCGGCAACGGCGCCAAAAACTTGATCGCGACTTTCTATGTCTAATACAACTTAACTACAAGTGCACAGTCTATCGCGTAGTAATAAAAGATATCGATCCCACAAGGACTCGTAATCAAACTAGTGTTCTCGGGAGTTACTATGTTTAGCTAGGTAGATAATGTTTAAGGGAATAATTTCTATCACTAAAGGGAACTAAAAAACGTTACTTGAATTATAATTACGCGAATCGATATGCAATAATTATGTTCTTTGGGGATTTGACAAGTTACCGGTATATAAAATATTTTTCTGAATTTATTTAAGAAGAAAATAGTGATCTAAAGACCTTCGTCTCACGATGGTTGTTGACGCTAGTCGCAACTTTAAGGCGGAACGTATGCTGTCGCTATCCCGTTCGGGGTTAAAATTGCTTTTTGGAAATCTCTAAGTTCTAATTTATTTTAAAGTGCTTTCGCTGTTATTAAAACAAATGCCTAGTGTTTACTATCTGGTCTTAGCCGCAGCTGTCGCTTGTTGGTTCGTACCTTAATTAACTTCCCACTGTCGTGGCAAAACTACTTTTAAATAAGTTCTCGCTGTCGCGACGAACGTTTATTCAGGAAATACGTTTAAACACTCAGGCCATAAACAACTTTTGAAAAAGAAAGTTTTTTAACCGGTTATTATCAAATCCCGTCTGAATTGTTATTACATATCGATTACTCTGGTTTAGCTAGACATGGATTTGGAATAAGTAAAACATAAATAAAAGCAGAAACTTAGAACATTCATATTACTGGGAATTAAAGTTACAATTGACGAAATAATAAAAACCTGTAACGTATCCAATTGGCTTTTGGCCAAATCCCAATGATGACGGCAGGATTGTGTCTTCAAACCAATAGAGCGCACAAATGAATATTGTAGAAATGGAATACAGGAAAAAGGAAAGGAAACAAAAACAACAAGAATGAAACTAAATTTGCTCTGGAAAATAATTTGGGCAACACTTCGTTATCTGAAAGCGGCTCCCTTTCTCAGCTCCCTTCCTTCCCCTTTTATAGAGGTGAAATGCTAACAGTTGTAATTTGAAGAAGGTGGACTTGGAGTCAGAAAAATTAGGGAGTAGTGGTCCATTATTTGGGACTTGGAACTGGTTTTTGCACGTTTAATTGAAGCTTTGCGTTTTTGCCTGCATGACGGTCGTCATGGTGTGTGACGGTCGTCACCCGTGTGACGGTCGTCATGGAGGTGTGACGGTCGTCACAGCAGCAAAATGCGCATCTGCTGTTTTTCATGTTGTTTTCATCTGGTTTTCGTCCATATTTCATCTGTAATTGCTTCTTTTCTTCATATTGCTTTGTTTAGACATGATCTTCAAATACCTGCAAAATATCAGACAAATAACATGGAAAAAACCCGAAATCGGATTGAAACCAGTCAAACATTAGTTGAATTATGCGTCAATATATATATATATACGATTTCGCGTTATCACCCTGCTCCCTTGCCTATGTGGTTTGTGATTCGCTTGATGGCATTTTATTTTTCCTGTATGATTGCAGTTATTCATATCTGGCTTGAGGTCGAGACGAGCTTGTGGAGGCTGATGCCCCACACACATTTCCTCCCTCACTTGCATTGCATGCATTTTACAGTCGTTTACGGTTTACTGTTTCAGCTGATGCTTTATCTGTTTTTGTTTACCTTGACATGATCCCCTAGGAATCTCACTTCCTTTGATAAGGAAGTGATGATTAGAACTGTAGGAAGAACCTATGCATGACAACTTTTAGGAGTTCCCTGTTTCAAACCTCAACTATAGGATGAATCCTTGGCATGACAACATTAGGACTTGATAGTATCCCCGTAGTTGTCCCTTTCTCTTCTCATCTCAAACAAACAGTAAAAAACGTAATAAATGCAAGTTAGTACAAGTACGTTACGAGCCTTAAGCTACTTGGGTAATGATGATCGAGCGACCTCCTCTCAATCGTCTAGAATGTTTAGTATACGTCCTTTGGACGATATGCGACGCATTCGTTCCCAGGTCATAGTCTCTAGTGCTGTACAAACTATAGACAACTAAAAAACAGTTCTTCCGTAAAAGACAGAAAACGAACTTCAAACCTTTTTGCCCCGTGGGCCCGTAATTCAAAGGAAGCTTTTCTGAAGAAAAGAGTGTCGTTAACTCCTAGTTCTACCGCAAACGGTAACGCCTAAGTCTCTAAGGGTCGAGCTGCGTACGTCAAACTGTTGGAACTGTCTGTTAACCCTACTCGAAAAACAGATGAATCTGAATCCCCGTAAGCCGAATTATCCCGAAATACGTAAGCTCTGATCTCTCATATCCGTTGAGAGTACGTAGGCACAATACTGATGTATTGGCGAGCCACTTTCCCCCATCCTTTACCCGTAGTTAGTCGAACTACGTTGACTCTGATTTCTCATTCTCTGATGAGAATACGTAGGCATAAAGTGCGACGCTTTGCCGAGTCATTTTCTTTCTTTTTATACCGGCCTTGATAGGTAGATAGTAAACCAACCCGTCAGATAAACACAACAAGCGTGGATCCCATCGAGTACGATGGATGTGAGGGGTTAATACCTTCCCCTTGCGTAACCGACTCCCGAACCCAGACATGGTTGCGATGACCTTGTCTTATACCTTTTCGTCAGGTTTCTCCGATCGTTTCCTTTCCCGTTCCGAGGGATAAATAACGAAAGGTGGCGACTCTTCTGTTTTGCCGGCACCTTATTTTCGCGGTAGCGACAGCTGGCGACTCTGTTGGGGAGTTGATAGTTTCCTAGGGATCCAACGTCCCTTATGCAAGTCAGTTTGGGGATCCAACGTCCCCTGCGAGAGTCAATCCTAGCACTTGTATGTTTACTTGTTGGGTTGTGTTTATTTATCGCATTTTATTTCCCGCCCTTTATTTTCAGTATGATATGATTATCTGTACTGTTGTGGGAGGGGCATTCTGATGAGTGAGAAGCCAGACCCAGGCTTGAGAGCTACATAGTATTAGAGTGGGTTAGTGGAGGACGTGCTTGCTTTGCTTGCATCAGTTCCCATGTAACCCACACTCAGACGAGGTTCTCTTTGATGGCTTCCTATCGGTCCTTTGGACTCGAGGGGTTGTTGGATCTGAGGATTGTCGACTCTGGGAACTGATCATTTGGAATTCAGCTAAGTGAGGCCGCTTCAAGAGATGATGATGCCACACCTCCTAGGTATCGTATCATCGTTTCTTGAAAGTCTGTGACGCTGATGACCGCATAGGATGCCAAACCTTTTCCGTGATTAGGTCCATACCTGTGAGCAGGATCGGGATTGCAGGAAACCTTAACCCCCAGACTACCTGGTTTTCTTGACAGTGAATCATTTTTGTGGGTATCAGAGGTTCTCATCATCAGATATGGTTTTGTTCTTGACAGAGCAGATTTAGGGTCTGGTATCAGGGGTTTCCTCTCATCAGAGATATGTTTGTTCTTGACAAAGCAATATTGTGGTTTTGTTGATACAGAGCCTTCATCTCCTCAACAACGTAGTCATCTTGATCTCCTGCTGCATGATTGCATTTTGCATTGTTTGCATCCTCATTTGCATGTCATTAACGTGTGTCTGTGTTGCAGGTGCATATTTCTCCCCTGGTTCTAGTGATCTTGATCCTCATGGCAGATATGGCATCTCTGAAGAAGACAGTGGCTTACAAGCTACCAACACCTGACATCCGAGAGTTGCGGACTTTGATTTCTTTGGCTGACAAGACAGTGATGGAGAGTTTCAGAAAGAGTTATGGGAGACTTCTGGGTATTGCGTATAAGCTTCCTACATACGAGTTGAATGGCCTCTATGCTCTTCTGCAGTTTTACGACCCACAGCTCAGGTGCTTTGTGTTCCCAGACTATGTCCTAGCTCCGACCCTGGAGGAGTACTCTGACCTGTTGGGGGTGCCTTTGATGAATCAAATTCCTTATTACCGTGTGGAGGGTGAACCCAAATTGAGTAAGTTGACTGACGCTCTTCATGTATATGATTCTGAGTTGGAAGGGATGGTATCCAGAAAGATCGGAGTTCATGGTTTCCTTTTGCATTTCCTGATGGAAAAAGCCCGAAAGTTTGCCGAGAATGGTCGTTGGGATGTATTCAATGCCTTCTTAGCCCTTTGCATTTATGGGATCGTGCTATTCCCAAGTCATCCAGACTTCATAAGCATGGACGCTTGCCACATATTTGCCTCCGGGAATCCAGTACCCACTCTCCTCGGAGATGTCTACCATTCAGTTCACAGCAAGAACGAAAAAAGAAAGGGGAAGAACGTGGCATGTTGTGCTCCTTTACTGTATAAGTGGTTTGCTAGCCATCTTCCCAAGTCAGGGCCGTTCATTGATTCTGATGAGTCTTCACCTTGGTCTGCACGTTTGATGGGTTTGACTGCTGACAATATTATCTGGTTTGATAGAGATCTATTGGGAAAAGATATTGTGTATAGCTGTTGTGGCTTTCCTAACGTCCCCCTGGTCGGAAGGAATGGATGTATCAACTACAATCCATCTTCCTAGTACGACAATTTGGGTATGCACTACGAGGTCCTCCTGAAGAGGAAGAGATACGGGAATCTCTGTATCTCACAGGGTTGCTTGAAAGTGACACCTTGGTCAAGGTACAGAATGCTTGGAGCAAAATTCATCGAAAGGGAAAGGTCCTGCTGGGAAAGAGCAACAACAAGGCCTTTGATCCGTATGTGACTTGGGTTCGAGAAAGAGCCGCCAAGTTTCTAATGTTGTTTCCTACCGTGGAACCATTGTATCCTCTTGTGCACAAAGAGCCTACTACAGTTGACATTCAGAAATTCAACCAGGTACTCCAAGAGAAGGAAGAGCTACGAAAAGCCAACGAAGAGTTGGAGAAAGAGATCGCTCAGCTTTGGAGTGAGAAAAGTGAAGCCGTTTATACCTGCAAGAAGTAGACTGAGATGATCAACCATCTAGGCTCCAACCTGACCAAAGAAACTGATGCTAGGGAATGTCTGGGGTTGGACCTGAAGTCAGTACATGGCGTGTTGACAACCAAGAAACAGGATCTGGACAGAGTGTACCGGAAGCTAACCCAATACGAGAGGGTCTGGAGCAGCACCCTGGCCAAATACAAAGAGCGGGAAGAAAAGCTGAAGCAGCGAGTGGCCGAGCTAGAAGCTCAGATTATGGTGAAAGACGAGAGGATAGAGGTTGAAGCCTCACTGCGACGAGACGTCCAGTATAGAGTAGCCGAGGCCGAGGCGAATTTGCAAGATTTTCAACTCTGGGCTGATGCTAAAAGGAGTAGAGTCGATAACCATTCTGAAGAAGGTGTTTCTAGGAGCGTTGCCGAGAACCTCCTAGAGTCCATCAGGCAGAGGGACCTGCTGATCCAGGGTTTGCTTACTCAGTCGGATCATCCCTCTACAAAGAATTTGTTAGAAGATTTTCGTGCCCGTGGCTGCACCTGATCCTTTTTGTATTTTCTTTGTACATTTTACGCATTGATATGCTGATCACCGCCAGGCCTGTTGGTTGGGGTCATGCCTTATTACTTCAGTTGTATGTGATTACAGTTGTACGCTACCCGAGCGGGCTTTTTAGATGAATATATGAGGATTTCTTTTCCATGATTGGATCATAGACTTTATTTGTCTTGGAAACTAGGATCGGGGGGAATCTCCCCAAGGCACAGACACACGTTTGCATTTGCATGAAGCATTTGTATAACGAGCATCTTGTCGTTTTTTCTCTAACCCTTTGTGTATGCAGGTTGTTCTAGGATTGATCGAAGACCGATCCACCGCTATCCGACCAGAGCAAATCAAGCTAGAGCAATGGAACAAGTGCAAACTGACGTCCAGGAACTCCGAGAGAGGATGGACCGCTTCATGGAGCTCATGCAAGTGGTTGCCAACGGCCAAGACCAGCTCAGAACATTGGTCCAGCCTCTGATCTCAAGGGTTGACAGCAACGGTGTGCTTCATGGTGGGAGTGTTCCAGTCCCTCCTCCTGTTGAAACTCCTCAGGGTGGCATCCCCATGACTGGGGGAAATAGAAGTGGTAACGGCAATGTGACCACTAACGTCGGGCTCAATGGTAATACGACTGGCGTCGGTAATGGAAACTTTGAGGCTAATGGCAACACTGGATCGGGAAATGGCAACACAGGTGTTGGAAATCTGTATGGGTCTCAGCCATGGCTAGAAGATCGTCAAGAAGATTTGTTCTCACAGAGGAGTGCTGAAGGAGAACTGACTGCTAAAGCACGTCTGAGGTTTAAGGCACTCAAGGACAAAATGAGGAATTTCGAGAACCAGAACACTATGGGTGTCGACATGACTAAATTGGGATTGATTTATGATTTCAAGGTGCCTCATAAATTCAAGGTACCCGACTTTGAGAAATACAAGGGCACAACAGCGCCCTGCACATCTCGATAGAGTGTAAGGGAACAGTTATATCTCATGTGTTGGTGGACACTGGGTCATCGCTCAATGTTCTTCCGAAGAAGGCATTGATGAAGTTAGATACTCGAGGATTTATTTGCACACCCAATGATCTGGTTGTGAAGGCTTTCGATGGAACCAAGCGTCATGTCTTTGGAGAGGTAACTCTGCCAATCCAAGTAGGGCCGGAAACTTTCGACGCAGTCTTCTACATTATGGACATCATGCCAGCCTACAGCTGTCTCTTAGGTCGGCCATGGATCCATTCTGCTGGTGCCGTGACCTCCACGTTGCACCAGAAGCTCAAGTATGCTGTCTAAGGCAGCATTGTAACTGTCTGTGGCGAGGAAGATATAATGGTGAGCCATTTGTCGTCCTTCAAATATGTTGAGATGGATGGGGAAATCCACGAAACCCTATGTCAAGCATTCGAAGCTGTTAAGGTCAAGGACGTGACTCCAGTAATGACTGAGAAACCAGAGATGACTCTCTCTTCCTTCAAGGAAGCCTGGGCCATTGTTTAAGCCGGATCTACCCCAGGCTGGGGGCAAGTTCTAGAAATACATAACAAACAGGACAAGTTTGGGTTAGGATACTCTCCTACGGCTGAAGCCTCCTCTTCTCACAGTGCGTCGCGGGGTAAAGGGCTGATCCAGTTTACCAGTGGCGGGGTGATATTTGAAAGTGTCAACGCAGTGTCTGAAGACGGCGAAGACAACGATTGCAACTTGGACTCTTGGATCCAGCCAAGCAAACCAGGCCAGAGCCTCACCAACTGGTTCATCAGGGATACCCTCCAAGTGACAGGCAAAGAATAATGATTTACTTTCTCCAATTATTGTACAACCCTATGTCCTACCCGGGGCATAGTGGTTTTATTGTCAGGGCCTTGTTTGATTATGTACATGCATTTTACAAATAAATCAAAAGGCGTTTTTCTTCGCATTCAAATGTTGTGATCTCTGTTATTCCTGTTTTATATTTGTTTTGAAAAATAATAAAATGGAAATAGGGTTTGTGCTAACCTGCATATCCTTCTCTTAAGCTTAACCCTTGTTATTGCAGGATCCACATAGCAGATGACATCGACTCTGGACCTTCTACGACTCACTTCGACTTCGATTTCCCGATCTATCAAGTCGAAGAAGAGATTGATGAAGACGAAGACCTTCCCGAAGAGTTGGCCCGCTTGTTGAAACAAGAAGAGAAAGTTATTCTGCCTCACGAGGAAGAGATTGTGATTATGAATCTGGGTTCTGAAGAGCTGGTCAAGAACGTCAGGATAGGGGCTGCATTGCAGAGTGATGTCAAGCAGATATTAGTCAAGATGCTGAGAGAGTATAGTGACATCTTTGCTTGGTCATACGAAGATATGCCCGGACTTGATACTGACATCGTGGTCCATCACTTGCCGCTGCGAGAAGAGTGTCCTCCCGTTAAATAGAAGCTTAGGAGGACACGACCAGATATGGCTGTTAAGATCAAGGAAGAAGTGCAAAAGCAGCTTGATGCTGGCTTCTTAGCGATCACTACCTACCATCCGTGGGTCGCCAACATAGTACATGTACCGAAGAAGGACGGTAAGGTGCGAATGTGCGTCGATTATCGGGATTTGAATAGGGCGAGCCCTAAAGATGATTTCCTGCTCCCTCATATTGATGTGTTGGTCGACAATACAGCTCAGTTCTCCGTATTTTCGTTTATGGATGGCTTCTCCGGCTACAATCAGATCAAGATGGCGCCGGAGGACATGGAGAAAACTACGTTTATTACACCGTGGGGAACATTTTGCTACAGGGTAATGCCTTTCAGTCTGAAGAACGCAGGGGCCACTTACTAACGAGCAATGGTCACTTTGTTTCATGACATGATTCATCATGAGATTGAAGTCTATGTTGATGACATGATTGCAAAGTCCCAAACGGAGGAGGGACATCTGGTCAATTTGCTGAAGCTTTTTGAGAGGCTTAGGAAGTTCAGGTTGAGGCTGAATCCTAACAAGTGTACTTTCAGAGTACAGTCGGGAAAACTACTGGGGTTTATCGTGAGTGAAAGAGGCATCGAGGTTGATCCTGCGAAGATAAAAGCAATACAAGAAATGCCAGCGCCAAAAACCGAGAAAGAAGTTCGTGGTTTTCTGGGCAGAATAAACTACATTGCAAGGTTTATATCTCAGCTCACGGCCACGTGTGAACCGATGTTCAAACTAGTGAAAAAAGATCAGGCGATTATCTGGAACGAGGATTTCCAGAAGGCATTTGATAAGATAAAACAGTATCTACAGGAACCTCCGATCTTGATACCCCTAGTGGCCGGAAGACCCCTAATCATGTACTTGACAGTTCTTGAGAATAGTATGGGGTGTGTCCTCGGTCAGCACGACGAGACGGGCAGAAAGGAGCATGCCATTTATTATTTGAGTAAAAAGTTCACAGACTGTGAATCCCGTTACTCAATGCTAGAGAAAACGTGTTGTGCACTAGCCTGGGCTGCCTAACGTTTACGACAATACATGCTTAACCACACCACCATGCTAATTTCAAATATGGATCCAATCAAGTACGTCTTCGAGAAGCAAGCGCTTTCGGGCAGAATTGCTAGATGGCAAATGGTGTTGACAGAATATGACATTCAGTACGTCTCCCAGAAGGCCATCAAGGGAAGCGTATTGTCTGAATACCTCGCCGAACAGCCGATCAAAGATTATCAGCTGATGAAATTTGAATTCCCTGATGAGGATATCATGTTTCTCAAGGTGAAAGATTGTGATGAACCGTTGCCCGACGAGGGTCCAGATAGGAAATCCCAATGGAAATTGATATTTGACGGGGCGGTTAATTCTTACGGAAGTGGCATTGGGGCAATCATCACGACCCCCCATGGATCCCACATCCTGTTCACTGCAAGACTGATGTTTCCGGTCACCAATAACGAAGCGGAGTACGAAGCATGCATCATGGGTCTAGAAGAAGCAATTGATTTGAGAATCAAGAACCTAGATGTATATGGTGACTCGGCACTTGTAATCAACCAGATTAAAGGGAAGTGGGAGACTCATCAATCGAATTTGGTGCCGTACATGAACTATCCCAGAAGGCTGCTTCCGTTCTTTGATCGAGTGGAACTCCAGCATGTGCCCAGAGCTGAAAATCAGATGGCTGATGCCTTAGCCACGTTGGCTTCGATGTATAAAGTTAATTTTTGGAATGAAGCTCCAAGAATTGTCCTTTCTCGTCTTGATAGACCTGCATTCGTCTTTGCGATCGAGGAGGCCTCCGATGGCAAGCCATGGTTACATGATATCCAGACTTTCCTTATGACTAAGGAGTATCCTGCGGGATCGTCAACCCAGGATAAGAAGACTCTGAGGAGGTTGTCTGGAAACTTTTATCTCAATCCTGATGGAGTTTTGTATAAGAGAAACCACGATCTCGTGCTACTCAGATGTATAGATGAGAAAGAAGCGAGTATGCTCATGGAAGAGGTCCATGAAGGCACATTTGGTACGCACGCCAGCGGGCATGCCATGGCAAGAAAGATCCTGAGAGCAGGATATTACTGGCTGACGATGGAGTCGGATTACTTTAAATTCACGAAGAGATGTCATAAATGCCAGATTTATGCTGATAAGATTCATATACCGCCGTGTCCGTTGAATGTCATGTCCTCCCCGTGGCCGTTCTCCATGTGGGGCATCGACATGATAGGCAAGATCGAGCCCACTGCATCTAACGATCATCGCTTCATTTTAGTAGCCATCGACTACTTCACCAAGTGGGTGGAGGCAGCCTCGTATGCTAACATGACCAAGCAGGTGGTGGCTAAATTCATAAAGAGGGACATCATCTGTCGTTACGGAATTCCCGAGCGGATCATTACTGATAATGGTTCGAATCTGAATTACAAGATGATGAAGAAGCTGTGCCAGAGTTTCAAAATTGAACACCACAACTCATCTCCTTACCGACCGAAGATGAATGGCGCCATTGAAGCGGCCAATAAAAAACATTAAGAAGATTGTACAGAAGATGGTTGTGACCTATAAAGACTGGCACGAGATGTTGTCGTTCGCATTGCATGGTTATCGTATGACAGTACGTACATCAACCGGGGCAACTCCTTTCTCACTGGTGTACGGTATGAAAGTTGTCCTACCGTTAGAAGTTGAGATTCCTTCTTTACGAGTTTTGGTTGACGTGAAACTCGATGAGGCAGAATGGATTAAGAACCGACTAAACCAACTCAGCCTGATGGACGAGAAGAGGTTAGCATCGATTGCATATGGTCGTCTGTACCAAAGCCGAATGAAGAAATCTTATGACAAGAAGGTGCGTCCTAGAAGCTTTCAGACGGGTGATCTCGTCCTGAAGAGGATTCTTCCTCCACACTCCGATCACCGGGGCAAGTGGACTCCCAATTACGAAGGTCCGTACGTCGTCAGCAAGGTCTTCTCGGGAGGAGCCTTGTTGTTATCCACGATGGATGGCGAAGAATTTGCATCCCCGGTGAACGCGGATGCAGTTAAAAAATACTTTGCGTAAAAAATGACCCGCTGGAAAGAAAAAGAATATCCAGGCAAAAATGGGGCATCCCAGCGAACCATAAAAAAGGAAAAAGGTTCGGGCAAAAGTTAGGGATATAAATGAAAAAATGTACACCCGTAAAGTCGAAAACCTGGAAAGGCGACTTTGGCAAAAAAGGGTATCCCGGTGAATCGAAAACCCGAAAGGGCGATTCAGGCAAAAGTTAGGGATTTGAAAAAGCAAATGACTGCGTTCCGCGTATGGACTTTCATTGTTTAGTGGTTTGGAAGACCTGAGGGCCGTTTATCTGAATCAATCTCTTCTGAAGCTGAAGCGTCGGAGAAATATCAAAGTCGAGTGGGTCATAGAGGGACCAACTCATGGTGTTTGTCTACGCCATATTGCCGACATTTGTACATATACTGATGTATATTTATGTTTTTATGCTTGCGCAGCTTCCTCATTCCAGGGGATTGCATCTGTTGTAAAACATTTTGACCCATTCAGGGGTTTGTTATCAATAAAATGTATACTATTCAACAATTCTATTTGTTTGTTTAGCATCTATCTGTTTTGTTTGCGAAAAAGAACGCCGATGTTTTTGATAAAATGCGCATACATAAACTTACTGGCCTAGGCCACTGATTGTTGAAACAATGAATTACTTGAACATCGTCACAAGATGATAACCTTGATAGGTCCCTTTGAGAAGGGTATCTCGTCTGTTTGTTTGTGTTGTTGCAGGTATGGCATATTCCAGGCAGTACGCCGTATGGGTGTTCCCAAGCAGGATGATTCCTTCTACCCCAGCGAGTCCATCAGTGTCTCCCCGCGGAGTCTGAACATAGGACCAGGAGCATTGATATGTCTCCCCAACCAGAGAAGATTCTCCCCAACCAGATGTATCCTGAAGGATCATCACTTCCCCAACTGAGTCATGTGCTGAAGCGTATACCCATTCCCAGCACTGGGTCAAAGTGCAGTTTTCTCGTAGAAGATTGTTCGCAAGTGTGTAACTTTCGATAGTTCAGACTGAGGTCTCCAAGAGAATTTAAATTCCCCACAGAGTTACTCTCCCCAGCAAGCAGGATGATTCCTTCTTCCCCAGCCGAGTGGGCAAATCTCCAAGAGAGCCGAGTCCTTGGAAAGCGTTCAGGCCATGATTGGTGCTCCCCAGTAGCGTGTTGAATACTGTATTTCCCCTTTGGAGTCATTATCTCCAAGGAAGTTTAGCCGCGAAGGCCGCGCAGTTTATTTCTGCGATTGACATTGTTTTCCTCAGCAATTGTGGTTCGTATACCTAGCTGAGCAGGTCCAAGTTCTCGTAGAGCTTTATTCCCCTGCAGCAGTCGATTGGAGTTCATATCCCCAGGCGGAATCCAATTGAGATTGGTGTGACTTCTTCTCCTTGGCAGGATGAGTCCTTCCTCCACCAGAGTGGTCCTTTCTCCTTGACAGGAGGATTCTCCCTTCAGCATTTATTTTGCTGATGGGGTCGTAGCATCTTGCATGATTGCATAACATTTACCCTAAAAACGCGTAGCATTTCCACCATGTGGAGCATTGCGCCATTGTCAAACATATGCATACGAAACATGAGCTAGGTTGTTACTGTTATTGTTTTGCAGGTGTTCCTCCGCAGAATGGTTTGCTCAAGATGATTCTTGAATTCCCCAGCGAAGGTGTTTGCTTAATATGATTCTTAAAATCCCCGGTGAAGTCGCCAGAGAGGGTTGCTCAAGTTGATACTTAGAGTCCCCGGCAAAGCATTTGCTGAGGATGATTCCCGAAATCTCCCGCAGAGTTATTGGTTCAGGATGATTCTTGAAGTCCCCACGGAGTCATTTGCTCAAGATGATTCTTGATTTCCTCAGCCAAGTTTATTTGTCCAGAGTGATTTCTGGATCCCCGAAGCAGAGTTACTTGATAGTTCTCCAGAATCCCCAGCGGAGATGTATCATCCCCAGCAGGTTTTAAACAGAGAAGTTGAAATTTCCTTGAGGACTTGATGATTGAAGTCCGGCAGCGGTGCCAAAACCCCAGACTTATTAATGAAGTCCAACTGTGATGTCGAAGCAGTTCTCTCAGCTGATGCGGAGCGCCTGATGGCAAAGGTTTGGGTAACCCTAATAGTTCATGACTGACCGAAGATTCTATTTCCGACTTTCTGATGAAGTCCAGCTGACGCCCGAAAATTTCTTTGAATTCCCGACGGCATAATTAACTTGATTGTTAAAAAGTTCCTAATGACCTGATGAGTCCCGAGGAATCCTTCTTTCGCAGTGTCGCAGAATGCCTGATGGTAATATCAGCTATGTATCGCCGGTTACCGAGTGACCAGTGATCCCTTGATGATTTGAGGAAAAAGTTGCGGCGAAATCTGATAATCATCTTGACGGAGATTTGAGATTAGACTTCACCAATTACCGTGTGACCAATTCCCCAGCAGACCTGTCGTGCAACTGTTGTGCTCAGTTTTGAAGATGTGCCTACCAATCAGAGTATCGTTTACCTGTGCGTGGTTGGCAAATCACCCGTTACCGTGTAACCAGTGATTCCTTGATAATTTGAGGATGCAATGATATCAGATAAATCAGAGAATCATCCTGGCGAAGGTTCAGATCAGTATTTCTCCAGCTAGTTGCCGTGCAACTATTATTTCAGTTTCCGAAGATTTGTTCCCATCAGAGTACCGTGTACTTGTGCAGTTGGCAAATTTCCAGGTTTTTTGGTATTCAACCGTCTTTTACCTTGATTGTTTGAGAGCCGTTCTCTTCTCACCCAGTCAGGTCCAAGCCGTTTGAATAGGGGCAGCTGTTGCACCCCAAAATTTGCCCAACTTTTCTTTACCTAGCTTGTGTTTCATTTCATTCACATTAGCATTATCATTTGCATTTCATTGACATGTATACATGAGATTAAGAGGTATGATTACCAATGAAGAGCTATACAAGACGGTGAGGCTAGCTAAGAAGGTTATTCAAGTGTTCAAGGGTTGATATCCTTGTTAGAGAAGTGGAAAAGATCCTCAGAGAGAATGATTGAAGCCAAGTGTGTAGGTCTCCTAACTTGAGAGTTGTGGGAAGCCATCAGATGATTCTGAAGCCATGAAGTTGGACTTGAGGTCTTGAGAGAGCTCATGAAAAGTGTTGAGGATCACTTTGAGGCCTAGACAGGTCATTGTGCAAGATTAAGAAGACTCAGCCATGAGTGGTGCAATTAGGGTTTGACTGGGTCAACCCTAAGTCAACTGATGATTTGAAGAAGGTTGAGACCTAATCCAAGAGCCATGTGATCATGGATTGATGCATTAAGATGTTATAAGGATGATTCCAAGGTTAACTCATCATGATTGAAGAGTTTGAGAAGTTTCAAGCTAGGGTTTCTAAGACTTGACAGTGTGAAATCCCCTAGTTTGACCCCTGTCTTCAAGGCAATTTAACTCAAGATATGATTGTCATATCATCTTGGCCCCAACATGATTGTTTTAGAGCATGATCTTAGCTTTAATTTGAGTACTAGAAGTCCTTGATAGGGTTTATAGAACTCAAGTTATGAGCCAGACAAGTTACAAGTTATCTGAGGCATGTGAATTTGGAGCTTGAAAGTTACCCCACTTGCATGAAACGTTTTCCCAAGAAGGATGATTCCTATGAACTTTTGGTCAACCTGAATATTTTTCCTTATTCTCTTAGCTTTCTATAGAGTACTAGAAGTCCTTGATAGGATTTGTAGAACTCAAGTTATGGCTTTGACAAGTCAAGGGTATTTTGGGAAGTTGTGATTATGGGTCATTTTTGGTTATGGGTCATTTTCACCAACTTATACATCTCAAATGAAATTTTGTGAAACTTGAAAGTTGCTCAAAATGGGGTTTTAACCTTGACCATGTATCAAGGAGGCATTGAAATGGCTCAAGGAGAGACTTGGTTCAAGAATTTGTGAAAAAGGAAGAATTAAAATGAATTAAATGACCAAAATTTCAAATAAATCATTTTGTGTGCAAATTGAGCAAAATAATATCATTTTTTGAATGGAAAAGGCATTTTGGAAACTTTGGAAATATTAGAATTTTGATTTGAGTCCAATATCATGCCTTTTTTCTTTGTTTTTTCATGATGAAGTAACATATCTAACATGAACCATTGGATTGAAACAAGGGGAGAATCACCACCATTCATGTTCAATATCTCATGAGAAGTTGGATGCAAGCTTGTTGAGGCCAAAACAGAGAGGGAATCATGACTGGTGTAATGAGATTTTGAGGAGAGTTTGAAAATCCAATTTCTCATTCTGAAGCTTTGAGAAAGTTCTAGATGATTCTAATGAGTTCTATATAAGTTGTTGAGTGTGTTCGGCCATTTTTTTGGAAGTTTTTGAAGCTGGTAGCAGAGAGAGTCATTGAAAATTCAGAGCTGCAAGTAGAAATCGAGTTTTGAGTTCCAGGCCAAATCAAGGGAAATTGAAGGTTGCATTGGCTTTAGAAGGAGTTTTGGAGTGTATCTGCATCATCTTGGAGGTTGAAGTGATCAAGAACTGCTTCTGTTACCCCTCTGAACTCAGGTTGGTACTTTTCACCCCTATGCATAATTTAGGAGGAGATAGATAGAAATCTATAGGTGGTTAGGATCTTGATGATGTGTAGATGGATTTGAGATGATTAATTGCATGAATAGAGACAAGTTAGGATGATGACCAATTTCTGTTGAGGCTGAATTCTAGAGATTCTTGGATTGATAATCAAGATTGTATAGTGTAAGATGATCACCATGAGATAAGGAGTATTTCTGTGCATTTAATTTGGAGAATGGTGAGATTCAAGATTTTGACAAATTCTGAAGATGCCATCGTGTTTTGAGTTAGAGAAAGATTTAGATGATTTGGAGTTGAGATTCATGATCAGGAGGAAAAATTGAGTAAGATGATGTATCGTTTTGTTATTTTTGATGACCTGTGTGTGATGGTCCATCGGAGAAGAAGGTGGCGCTGCAGCTCAGGCCACCGTCTGAACTCCCTCCAATCTGAGTTTCAAATTTGGGGACGATGCACATGAGCCATTGGATGGCACTTTGACCTTGACCAAGTCCATGGAATAGATGGCCACGATTGCTTTGAAAAGTCTGACTATTGACTTGAGGTGCTACGCACCGTTTCATTTAATTGAAGTTAATGGGCTTATGACTGGATTGATATTCACATCTTCCCTATGACCCAACCCAGGATATGAACTAATTGCAATTGCTATTTGCAACGCAAGTTTTATTAATTTCATTTGTTTTCTTTTATTTTCTTCATTTCATATTAGTTTGATAATAATTCATTAAAAATAGGAAAATAAGTCAATTAATTCCAAGTTTTTTCCCCCTGATTCATGATTGAATCTAAAATTTTATTGAATAAAAATATTAGGAAAACCATGCATTTTTATTTTTTGTGCATTTTTTACATTTTTATTTGATAATAAAATTACAATGGGTGATACCTCTGTTTGATGATTTTAGCTTGATCATTTGGTGATGATTTTTAGACATGTATGCTCCCATAGTATTTTTCTCACATTTTTGTGATGAAATTAGGTGTTGTTTTTAGGTTGAAACTTTAGGTGCTTCCTTTTAGGGTTTAAGTTTAGTACCTTGTAGTGTAGAATTTATTTTTAGGTCTTATTTGAGGATTTGATCTCTGGAATTAATATGGTAGAGTCATGATTGACATAGGTTCCCATAGTTACTTTTGTAGGATTTTATAATTGATTTTAGTATTTTAGTTAGAATTAACTTTAATACTAGGTTTTAGGTGATCCTAACTTGCTAACTCAACTAGAATGACTTCATTAGTTCCCTTAGACTAGGGTTTTGATTCTGTTGCTCTTGGATGATGATGAAGACTTGTATGGGCTGCTGTGGAATGCATGGTGGAGCTTGGAATTAAAGATTGCTCTCCCTTTGGTGTAGTTTGTTTATGGTTAAGGATTAGGGTTCAGGGAGATCTCTTAGAATAGATTTTCTTCCTTCATGAAACATGAAAGATGTTGATCACTTCCATTCCTACCTATGATGTAAGGTCCCCTTGTGAATGCCTTATCCCTCCTTTGGTAGGATGTGTGGCTCTTCACAAGTTAGTAGAACCTTTGAGGGTTCCTTTCTTTGATGGTGGAATGCTTAGAGGTGACCTTTAATCTTCACTTTGCTTTTCCCTGTCCTACCTTGCTCTTGTTAGATGAATCTTTCTCCCTTTCCAGAGGATGGAGTTCCTTGCTAGAAGATTGAAGATGCTAGAGGTTGCACCTCCCCTTTGTTTGAAGACTGCCTTTGGAGCTGAAGCTTGAAGATCAAGAAGAACAAGTTGACACTTGTGTGAAGAAGATCAAATTGAGATTGAAGAAAGAGCTGAAGCTTGAAGAAGATGGAAAACAAGTTGATACTTGTGTTTGATGCTTTGAAAGTTTGAAGAAGAAAGTTGATACTTGCTATTGAAGATGAAAACCTTGAAGAACAGGTGCAGACTGAGGACTGAATTGCTGTCAAAGGATTGCTTTGCTATGAAGCTGTGGAAGCTGTTGATCTGCTTTCTTTCCTGTCTGTTTGCTTTCTGTGCAACTGTATTGATGTGACCTGTTTGATTTCCTTGATGCATTAGAATAGGTTCATGTTTAGACTGTTTTAAGCTAGGAGCATGATTGCACTAGAGGTTGAGTTGCTCCCTCTGCTTGTACTTTTACTGTATGGCTTTGCTTGCGGGTATTCGGTAGAGCCCTGCTCCCTTGCCTATGTGGTTTGTGATTCGCTTGATGGCATTTTATTTTTCCTGTATGATTGCAGTTATTCATATCTGGCTTGAGGTCAAGACGAGCTTGTGGAGGCTGATGCCCCATACATATTTCCTCCCTCACTTGCATTGCATGCATTTTACAGTCGTTTACGGTTTATTATTTCAGCTGATGCTTTATCTGTTTCTGTTTACCTTGACATGATCCCCTAGGAATCTCACTTCCTTTGATAAGGAAGTGATGATTAGAACTGTAGGATGAACCTATGCATGACAACTTCTAGGAGTTCCCTGTTTCAAACCTCAACTATAGGATGAATCCTTGGCATGATAACGTTAGGACTTGATAGTCTCCCCGTAGATGTCCCTTTCTCTTCTCATCTCAAACAAATAGTAAAAAACATAATAAATGCAAGTTAGTACAAGTACGTTACGAGCCTTAAGCTACTTGGGTAATGATGATCGAGCGGTCTCCTCTCAATTGTCTAGAATGTTTAGTATACGTCCTTTGGACGATATGCGACGCATTCATTCCCAGGTCATAGTCTCTAGTGCTGTACAAACTACAGACAACTAAAAAACAGTTCTTCCGTAAAAGACAGAAAACGAACTTCAAACCTTTTTGCCCCGTGGGCCCTGTCATACCCTAAATTTGTCCCACCTTTCCTCACCTTTTCCATACTAAGCTCTGTGGGTGATTATCTGGACTCTAGTCACGATTCTCTATAATTTAGGTTATGAGAGTTTTGTGTGCCCTTATAAACTTATTTAAGGTCAAGAAAAAAATTGTTCATCTGAAGTCATATTCCAATTTTGAATCCTGGTGGTATTCCGAGTGTGTGCTACAGGTCATTTAGTCATTATTGAGAGTGAATTGGTGCAAAGAGTGGGTGCATGATTTTAGACCGTACGCATAATAAATAGCCCAACCATTGTATGGTCAAAATACATAGTTTTATCCAAGGGTTTGTTCAAGACATGATAAGGCATGTGGCAAGAGAATTAAATTCCATATTGTCTAAATTTTTAGGACTAAAGTGACCAAGTTTGCCTATACTTAAAGAATTGCCCACAGAACCCATACATTTCTAAAGCAAATCATTTAGTCTTGTCCATATAAGCATTCCTCTCGAAATGAAAGTAAATGGCAAATCAAAATGTTGGGTGAGAGTTCAATGGGAAAAGTTAACATTTTCCTTAATGATTTCTTTTCATTCACATACAAAAGAAGAAGCCATGGCATTCTTTCATGAAGAAACATATATAGAAACAGGGGAGTCACGGTTTCCCACGCTTTACCAAGTTCTCATACTACCCAAGCGGTGATGGGAGAAATTTAAGTGGCTTGTTTGAAGTTTTAAATCATTCTTTTTTCAAAGTGGTAAGAAATGAGTGGAAGATGAGATTATTTTGCAGATCCTGTTTGGTTTCAAAACATTAGTAATATACAATGTTTAAACGTTCAAGCATAGAGAAAATACAACCAAATTGTGCCTAGCCAAGTGGTTTACAATTAACGCATAAGACCGATTGCTTGGACCTAATGTTTCATCATGTGGTTGACAATCAAATATCTCCTCAATTGGCTAGAGACTCAAGTCCTGCAGCACCTGTTATTATAACCGACCCGGAGTGTCATCAACAACAAGTTTGATATTGTGGCAAGATTCACCTCCTAAAAGCGCACAGTACCGGAAAATAACCTCTAGCATTCCTCCTGTTTCTGGGAGTAAATTCATACCTGCAAGGGAAACCAGTCATAGTTCATTAACAGTCACATGCTAACCATTTTTCAAGAGTTGTTAAATACTTGCATCTTGCGGTTTACCTTAGCTGTTTCAAAACTATCACGCGAAACGACACCGACAAATCCAAAAAAAACACGCATTAATTCTGCAGCAGTGACAAAGAAATTCAACTCAGCCAATACGCAAAGTATACGCTCATCACAACAATACACCCAATTTGTGATATCTGCGTCATACCAGCATACCGGCACACCATCAAGTGGCAGCAGACCCGCGTCCCACAAACGGTCCTTTATGTGCTAGTGTAATATCAAAGCTATCATCCACGACACATATTCATGAACGGAAAATGCAACTTGCACAATCACGAAATTCAAGCAGTCAACGAAAACTTCCAAAGCTGGTACAACCTGGAATCACGAGAGTAAATTTCAGCAAAATAAGCTTATAGTTATATCAGGTTCATCACATAATTAAAGAAAATCAGTTGAAGAAGTTTCGAAAAAACAACGGAACAGGTATAGTCAAGGACCATTTACCACGGTAAATAAGATCCATCTCAATCTTCTTGACTCTACTCTTCCATCACTTGTGTTGGTGAAAGTGCACTCCTAATTGCGAAAAACCGTTGCTTCCGCAAACTGTTCCTATATTTGTGCCTCGCAAAAGAGAAGTTAAGATAATTGAGAATCCAAAACAAGCATTGTGAACACACCAGGCCAACCTACAAATGGACAACAAACCGTCTTTCCACGTACCTGACATGCAATATGCACAATACGCCGTACACAAACCATACAACAAGCATCTCGCCTCCAAATTGTGCCTGCATCAACATAACACAAGACAATTTACCCGCAAAACTACAAAGGAGGACAGTAGTTTTTAATCAGCACATATCATGGCCTTGGTCAAAACTGAATAAGAAAGAAAGTCAAGTAAACTCAGATTATCTAAAAAAAAACAAATTCCATTTGTACGTAAAGAAAAATGACACAAAGAAGAGAGAAGAGTTATTGGTTTGAAGGTTAGGATGAACCGAGGGTTGCTGAAAGGTTACATGCCATTACCTTCTAATAAAAGTCCCGCACGAACATGACTTAACCGCAAAGGCACCAGCAATGTACCTATGACGGTTTCCATACAGCCGACGTATTCTGCACCCGACACACACAAGAATGTGTCCTGCAAGTTGCTCAAGTCTCGCTCCGAGTTTACAGGTCGTGCATGAAAAAGAAACAAGAAAGTCAGTTGAAGGAATTTTGAAAGAAAAACGACAAAAAGAAAATTTTTCCAGAACTGTGTTCACAAATCCATTAATTACCCATGGCCATTTCCCACATCCAGGATAACTTGTAGACCAGACCCTTGAAAAGTTGTGTGTAAGCTAACAATTGAAATGCGCTTCTGGTCCAAAAGAATGGGTATCACGCACATCCTTCACGCAACAATAAAACATTAAGCGGATATACCAAAGCTGCGCATCTATCGCTCTATGACGAAAAGGTGAGATAAGTAGACAATAAACAAAGATCCACCATCATAAGCGGCACGCACAGTACGAACCATGAACTCACTCATACTTGAGAACATCATAGTATTTGTTTCCTCCTTCAAGAGCAAAACTCCAAGAAGCATCCTGCATCATTACCTAAAAAAAAACAAAAATTCAAAGCATCATATACACCACAGCAGCAACACGCCATTTCCAACATGTACGGTCCGCTCCTGCATAAAACAGACCACGCACATCACAAGCCCATGATAAGCCATGATATATGCACACCGAGAAATCGTCAGCCAAGCTTCAATTCCTTCCCAAGCCAAACAACTGCTGCAGCCTGTATCAGTTCACAAATAAAGAAGGGAAATAGTTAAAACCCCAGCATAATCTCAAGAAACAGTTAAAGAAGGCCGACCCTACTTGCAGCACAATGTCTCATCAAGCTGCAACAAGTTCCTAGCCGTATGTATTGGATTGCAGCCCAAGTTTCGCGTAATGTACACACACCAGCCTACCATCAGCCTTGCCTGCAAAGAAAAAACAATATGTATGCATCAATACATCAATACGTAATGGGTAGTGCGCGTAACAAGCTTTCCCAACACATTACAAAACCCTGTTGTAAAATTGGAGGATACCGCAAATACAACAACACCAACGCCAACAGCCTAACCTTTTCCCTACCAACCCCACTTTAAGTCGTAATTCTGCCAGCCACTACCAATACAAGCCGTAACCCGCAGCATGCCCATCTAACCATGACTTGTAGTTGTGAAGCATACATTACAGGCCATTTCAAACTTCCACCGCAATTGCCGGCATAATGAATTTGTGCCAGCACAAACAGCTCGTACCAACCAACATGATCACTAGCCATGGACATAAGTACTTGAATTACCTTCACAAAGATAAATGGCAGCATGTCCACAGGGCTTTCTACCACCAACTTTGAGAAATGAGGAATTTACGCAACATGCCAGCTCCACGAGCCTTCATCCTGTATAACCACTATGACCATTACCAACTGTCCAGAGAAAACATTTGCAAAACTTGTTAGAGAAAAAAATTGGTAATATAAGAGATGAAAAGACAAAGCTAATGAAGAGCGGAGAAATCACGCTGATTATAGACCTATAATTGAGTATGATTGGGTTCATCGGCAGCGTTCATATCAACAGGGAACCCAAAAAAGAGAAGACAATTGAGGAGTTAATACTGCACCAAGTCCTCATGCCAATTTCAGCTCTAGCATAGCAGCATAACCCATCACCAATTTGTGGTTTTCCATACAACCCAGGCAGTGGTCCTACAATTCACAATAGGACAAAAATAACATAACAAAACCAGCAACCAAACTTTAACCAAAATGCACACAGCACCAGACAATACCTGCATAACACAGCTCACACCTGCTGCACACACCAGACATCCTGCATTTGAAAATGACTCAGCAACACAACCTACAAGGTGAAAGAGACAGGGCATGAGCATCAAGATAAATCCACACTGTTAAAAGAGCCTCCAACCCTAATCTAAAGAAAAAGGCTCCAACAAAATTGAAAAATACCTTTATATCAGAACTGAAGCTCACTTCAGGACCTCTCGAGTTTTTTGATAGAAAAATGGCTCCCTCAACTTAAAATCTCCAAAAAAAAAACCTTCCATATTCAGAAGTCTCTTACCTTCTCCTCAACTGTGAAAACCCACCATTAACTCATCCCTCTAATTCTCAACACAACCGAAAAAACATCCACCTTCAGAAACGTACTCCCCTTTCTCCATCAACGCAGCATTCACCATTAATCTTCTTTTAAACCTATGAAGCCGCCATAAAATCCCCAGTTCACCACCTTCAATCAACAGGGAACAACAACCTCTCCCTCTAAACTTCTGTCTTCCACCAACACGAACATTTTTGACATACCCACATAGATTCTCAAACCCAGACATCCATAAACTCGAATCACTCAACCCAGAACAGCATTTCTTCCTCAACTCGTTTTGAACATATAACATCTCCAACCTTCTCTTTCATATTCCATCTCTCACTCAACCCGAACCAACACCATATTCGAACCCTAACCCCTCTTTCAACATCCAAAATTCGCCAACCTCTGAAACCCCCAAATCTTCATCGTCAACCTCACTTCAGTCGCGACCCATGGAACTTCAAACACTCAGTTTCCGTTTCATTAATCCACCGTCTTCAATAATTAACCCAATTTTTTCACCTAAACACATCGCAACCCTATAATCTTCTCCAACATCAACAATAATAACCCAACCTCAATAACTCCGAATCTTTCTTTTCTTCTTCATAAACCCAAAACTTCCAACTCAAAATTCATCACTAATAAACAATACAACCATACCCAAATCGCATACATCAATGAGAACAAGGAAGCAAAATGCAGGCGTACTTCTTCTTCTTCGCAACAGAATCATCATCACGTCACCATAGTTGAACGGGTCAAGAAACTTGAGGGCATCGCATCAAGCTGAGCCCCATTCGTTTGCCGACGTTGCCACGCTCGTTTTTATGCACGACCGGAAGATGAAGAATGGAAAGGTGAGGTTGAGAGGAGAAAATAGGAGAGCGACAGTGTAGGGTTAAGGTTTCGCGGTTGGCGTTTGAACGGACATGGGAAAACAGAAGGGGAAAACGACATTGAGGAGAGGTTAGAGATACTTAGTGTTTTTTCCCTAAAAGGTAAGCATGTCAAGCTGGGCCGGGTCACTAAGCCCGTGTTCATTTGATCTGGGTTCTCACCCAACTTTTCCTTCATACACCCCCTCTGGGTATAGATTAAAGGTTTTGGGCTTAGGGTCTCAAGCCCATGCCCAGATTTGCTATTTGCACACTGTTTTTTTTAAATTTTAATTTTCCTTTGTTTCATTTGTTAAGTAGAATTAGAGTATTAATTATGTTAAATTTTTTTAGGTTTTTATGATTTTTTTTAAATTTATTTTTAACATTTTCTTTTCTAATTTCTAGTTAATAAGTTTTTTTGTTAGAGGTTTATATTATTTTAAATTTTAGAAGATTTCTATTAGAAGTTTATATTATTTTATTATTTTTAGAGTTATCTTATTTCTCTTTTGTTATTGGGCATTTCTTGCCTTTTCGGTCGATGACGAGACTTCCACCGTTTAACCGTCACATTAGTGGCGTGAAACAAAGGATCCGAGACCACTTTTTTCTTCCGATTTTATTTCGATTAATTGAGCATTAAATTTAATTTCCATATTATTCATATTATTGTTATATTTATCTTAACATATTATTTATTCATTATTGTCATATTATTATTCACATATCATATCTCATTATTCATTCATTCACCCATATTCGAAAACATATAATAAATTATCGAAACTCCTAAAAGCCAAATTGGTGGACTGTTGTATCATTGGTTATTTGCAGGTATCCTAACTTTGAGTCGTGCTCGACTTTTCTCAAGGCGTAGTTTAGGACACAAATGCACACACACGGCTTTCTCGTGGGCTACCTGACAATGAGACCCTTTTATTTCGTGCAATCCCGTGTAACTTACATGTATCCCTTCCCCATTCTGATGTATGCTTCACATTTCTTTGATTATTAGTTTATCTCCTAGGAGCACCCATAGGGATTAGAGCGGATTCAAACTATTTTCAAACTAATTCTCGATTCATCATCGAGCCATTTTCAAACCCTCGTAAGTTGAGTGCTCATACGCATTCGCCATCAACCTATTACAACTCGACCCTTGATGCGTAAGTCAAGTCGGTCTCTTTTTCAAACAATTTCATTTTCAACACGCTTTGCACACGATAACGAGTCAAACCCTTGATCCAACATCAAGCGGATTTTCGAAACAAACCATCAATCAATTAACAACTATTTAATTCTTTCCAAGGTGTAAAGAGTGAGTTCAAGTCTTTGAGCTTGCTTTCAGTTGTTTACATGCGAGTTGTCTTATTCGGGTGTGAACAATTGGCGCCTCTAAATAACATTAACAACTCGACATCGTTCAACTATCTCTAACTCAAACAACTTTCCTTTCACGATGAAAAAGAGAGTGTTCCAAGTCTTTGGTCCGCTCTCCCGATTACTTGGAGTTCGAGAACTCTTTCTTAAGCTTCAATTAATCGTCATCATTTCAACCTCATCCTTTCCAACACAACTTCTCTTACGATGAAAAAGGGAGTGTTCCAAGTCTTTGGTTCGCTTTCCCGATTACTTGGGGTCTGCGAAGTCTTTCTTAAGCTTCAAGTGATCGTCATCATTTCAACCTTATCCTTTCAAGCATATCATTCCTTCATGATGAAAAAGAGAGTGTTCCAAGTCTTTGGTTTGCTCTCCCGATTACTTGGGTACGAGAAGTCTTTCTTAAGCTTCGAGTAATCGTCATCCGTGCCCATTTCAATCCAATTCAAACCCGTTTTTTTTGTGGTCGTTACCACGAACTACGACTGCTCTAATTCTTCATTCACTCTTGAATGAAAGATACGTAGGCACAAGATTGCAATGATCTTGGCGAGCACAATCCCCTCCATCTTCCATTTCCCCCCATCCTTATCCGTAGTCGAACTACGACGCTCTGATTTCTCATTCTCGTCCGAATGAGCATACGTAGGCACAAGGGCCACAATCCTTGGCGAGCACCCTATCTTCTAACCACCCCCTTTTCCCCTAGTGTCTTTATCCCTTTATAGTATCCTTTAGCATTTAGTAGCGAGAAGAGAAGAATTAAGTTTAGCTAATATCCATTAACTCGAATTAAGAGGTTCCCGTCGAGTACGACGGACGTGAGGGGTGCTAATACCTTCCCTCGCATAACCGACTCTCGAACCCAGGAATATGGTTGCGACGGCCGTGTTCCTTCCGCGTCTATGAGGTTTTCTCGATATTTTCCTCTCCCGTTTATTCGGGAAAAATAAAGTTTGGTGGCGACTCTGTCGAACCGCATTTCCGCGCCTTTCGCGCGAGGGTCGTATGTTCGAAATAAATTTTTCGAGGTGCGACAGGTGGCGACTCTGCTGGGGACTTTGCTCCATGCAAGAGAGAGTCGATCCTATCTTAGTTTGAGTTGTTAGCTTGTTGTCTTTTTTGTTCTTCTCGCTTATTTGTTGGTATCCTTGTCTTGGTTACCTGTGCTTGAGGCATTATGGGGGTTGCTATGCTTATGGTTACTTTGTGAGATGGCTCTACACCCGAGTCCGAGTATAACCCTAAGATTAGGATGGTGGTTGTGTAGTGGAGACTTGCGTGGAGTCATTCACGTTGAGTTGAAGCGAAAACCCCGCTTGGAGTAGATTCGATGGAGATGTTGTAGTTATGGTGAGTCTTCGCCATCGCAATAATGTTTTCAAGTCTGAATCATTGATCCCAAGGACCATTAACCGTTTTATCCATGGTGGTTGGTAGTGTTAATTCTTTGTGAATTAATACGAACGCCCCAATCAGATGAGATCCCTTGAACGTATTACTTCCTTACAGTAATATTTTCAACCTCGATCTATGACTCTGAGAACCTTTTCTAGAATCCGTGTGTCGATGGTTGTGTAGTTGATGCCTCCGAGAAGTCTTTCTCGTGTGGAAGATACGAGAACCTCACCTAGAGGAGATTCTTTTGAGGATATTATCATCATGAGGCTTTGTCATGGCAGTAATATCTTTGAAAGATATCCATGACTCTAGGCACCTACCCATTTTAGAATCCTACCTGTGGGGGTTTCTTTGAGCAGTGATTGTGATCCTTGAACCGTTCACCCGGCTAATCTCAGAATTTCTTGAATTTGTGATCCTGTGATCCTGGATCTTGCATCTTGCATTGCATATCATTCACATTGCATCTCATTTGTTGTGCATCTTGCATTCTCCTTCCTTCAAACAGTTTCTCACATTTCTCTTTCCTTCATATCCAGTAAATCAAGCTGAGTCCTCGACACCAGTACGCAACTAGAGCCAATACAAGACGAATGATGGAGCAGATTCAACAGGAGCAAGCTACCTTCAGGGAAGAGTTGGATTCTATGAAAGGAAAGATTGACCAGATCCTCGAAGCCATCCTCACGGCCAGAAGAGAGGAAGAACAACGTGAAGCTGCTGCTGTCATCAACAACAATGGTCAAGGACAAGGGTCTACTGTCATCCCTTTGGTTCCAAATCCTCAGGGGATGCCATTGAACTTCAATAACGCAGCCGAAGGGAACGCTTCTCATCCAACCCCAGCGCCCGGAGTTACCATTGGAGCTATCCCGCAGGCCCAGCCTACTGCTGTGCAAATCCCAGCTCCCCATACCGAAGATACTCTGATGGATCATTATGACGACGTTCAGAACTATCATGCTGCTATCCCTATTTCCAGTCCTGTTGTTGTTCAGGATTCAGAAGCCATGAAGATGTGCCGAGATCTAGCCGAGAAACTCCGAGCCATGGAGGGGCACAGTTCAAATTCTTTCAGTGCTTTGGAATTATGCTTGGTGCCTGATGTTGTCATTCCTCCCAAGTTCAAAGTGCCAGAATTTTCGAAGTACAAAGGTCTCAGTTGCCCGAATATTCATCTGAAGATGTACTGTCGCAAGATGGCTGCCTATGCCAGAGATGAAAAGCTCATGATCCATTGCTTCCAAGACAACTTGTCTGGGGCATCACTCGAATGGTACATGCAGCTGGAACGTAGCAGTGTGTGCACTTGGGCCGAGCTAGCCGATGCTTTTGTCAAGCAGTACAAATACAACACCAATCTTGCTCCGAATCGTACTCAGCTTTAGAGTATGACTCAGAAGGACAGCAAATCCTTCAAGGAGTACGCACAACGATGGAGAGAGCTAGCCGCAAGAGTGCATCCACCTCTTGTTGACCGTGAACTAATTGACATCTTCATGGGTACCTTGCAAGGCCAGTACTATGAAAAGCTGATCGGTAGTGTCTCTGCTGGATTCTCTGACTTGGTGATCGCCGGTGAGAGAATTGAAGAAGGGTTGAAGAGTGGAAAGATCCCAGGAGGTTCCAACAACCAGGCCAATGCCAAGAAGCCTTTCAATGGATACAAGAAGAAGGAGGGCGAAACAAATGCCATCTTTTTTCAGAAAGGGCAAGCTTCTCAACAAGCTCCTGCTCCTATGCCTTATCAAGTTCCCTATTATCAGTATCCGTATGTTGCTGCCGCGCAATGTGCTCCTATTCCTTATCAGCCAGCAGTGCAAGCTCAGATGCCACGGCAACAGGCTCCTTAGCAACAAGCCTACAACTAGCAAGGATATCAGTATCCTCCTCAGCAACAACAGATGCAAGCTACTCAGCAATGACAAGGTGCTCGCCCGCAGCGTCCGCAGAGAACATGGAGACTAGATAGAGTCTTTGATCATCTACCATTGACATATGCCAAAATCTTTGCTCAGTTGATGGAAAAGAAAGCTGTTGTTCCAAGAGATTTGGCTCCTCCAACTGTCATTCCTGCCGATTACGATGCAAATGCTCATTGTGAGTTTCATAAGGGCGCTCCAGGTCATACCATTGAGGACTGCAGAGCCTTCAAGCACATCATTCAAGACATGATCGATAGGGATGCTATCAACTTCAATGGGAAGTCTCCAAATATCATCAACAATCCGATGCCACCAGTCAACTAGTGCCAACATCAGATCGATGTCAGTCAAGTTCATTCCCCGAAGAAGGCCGTCATGCTGCCATTTCATATTTCGCATTTCTTATATTTTGTCTTTGTTTGTTTAAGTATTGTATGCTTTGAACAATTGCCATTCGTATTTGGTTTTCATTAATGTATTGTTTATGCATGTTTTGAATTAGTTATGTCGTATTCGCTCATTTTCACTTATCACCGACACATTTATTCACTCCACTCTGTTCACTGTTGTTTAGCTTGATTTGAGGGAGGATGATGAAAACGAGATACCCATAATTGCAAACCGTATGCTTTCAGACAGAATCTCGTCAATGATATACAGGCATTGTTTCAATTCCCCAAACACCGAAGATATAAGGAGTTAATCCCTAGTAAACCACTTCGAGCCTAGAAGTAGCAGTTTCCTTTGGATATTCAAACCTTTACACTCAACCTGGGGCAGGGCAGTGTTCAGTTAATCCAATTCCGCACTTGAATCAACAAAGCAAAATCCCAGAGACGGTGGTTCATCAAATACCCATGTTATGGCAGTCACAACCTTCCAACAAAATTCAAAAAAATCAAAAGCCTTCTAAGTCAAACACCTTAGAGGGGACTTAGGCAAAATCAAGGCAATCCCGATGGATCTGACAAGCAAAGTCAATCCATGCAAAAGTTAGGGATCAAAAACAAAAGTAAAAGAGGACCCCGAAACCCTCAACAAAAAAAAAACAAAAAAGGTTCAGTGGCCATCCAGATCAAAGGGGCACTGGCATCCATCAAAATAAGGTGACTGCCACGTCAAGCAAACCTTGAACCGTCAAGCTTACATCGTCCAGACAAGTGTAGAATTAACTGAGCATAGGACTGGAGATCATTAAGAAGAAGGGATGGGTACAAATCATACTTTGAGCCTAATATCCTTTGTTTCATAACCGTGAACCAGACCACGTTATAGCCCTTGAAAGACCTAATTGAGGCGAGGTTTATTCTGAAAGCATACTATCGCAAGGTTGCGTAACCTGACTCCTCACATGATTTCTAATCATCAACATCGGTGTCATTATCCTTGTTATATCTTCTACACCAATCAAAAGTAGCACAATGTTTGGGCTAATGGTCCATTCATCTCACTATCACAACACTTCAATAAACGATACTTTTTCAAACTTGCATCGAACTTTGCATTAATTATTACCATTTGTGAATGTACAATTTTAACTGCAAAACAGTGCTAGGTATTCAAGGACATCTCAACAAAAGACAATCAAGGAGGAACTTGACTTCCAGTGGTTGGCACAAAGCAAGACTACCTCAAAACCCACAGGCTGGGGCAAATCACTCAACAGCTCGAGCAGGGGCAAGTCATCCGAGTTCAACTTCCATATGTCAGAACTGGTTAATCTGGGGCAGACCATTGCCATGTTCGAGCTGGGGCAAGACCAGGTCGTCCTGACCAACAAGAAGAGTTGCAACCCTCTCTGAAGCAAATTCACGACAAATCACCAAGTACCCAGACTTGGGGCATATAGAGTATCTTCGTCTGCTTTGGTCATGGCGTCTCCAACCGACTGCGTGTCGAGGAAGTCAATCCCTCCCACCACCAGAAGTCCAATTCGCATTGGCAATTACCAAAAGATCCACCATGTTGGCGTCTCTCTGCATTTCTAACTATCTGTCTGCAATCATATGCATCATACGCATCACATTCGGCCTCATAAGTATCCTGCATCATATGCATAGTCCAATCATGTCATACTTCCCTAGCTTTTGCCTCTCGGCGCGTCAGCATTTGCATTTGCACTTCCATCCGTTATGGAATATCATATCATCAAGCATTCACATATGCAAGTCAAGGTCCAGGATCAACCCCGAAGATTTCCAAGACCATCGATAGCCCAATCAGGGTATCTTGCACAAAGGTCGTGGGTTTCTCCCGCGAATATCAGGAGCTTCAAAGCAATCATCAGCCCAGTCAGGGGAAACCTTCTGCAATTGTGGGTCTCTCCCATAAAATTCGAAGTTATTCAAAGCAAGATTCAGCCCAGTCAGGGGCATTTTTCAAGGACCATGGGCGTCTCCCATGACGAATTTCAACCTCGTGGTTGATCAAATATGCAAATCAACAGTCAGCCCAGTCAGGGGCATACCATTCAAGACCGTGGGCATTCCCCACGAAGTTATTCAACCTTTTGCTGGGCAAATCCAAGAAGTTCAATATAAGATCCAACCCGAGCAGGGGCATCTTCAGCAAAGCCGTGAGCAGCCTTTTGTTGAGCAAGACAAGACATCAAGGCCAACTCAGTCCAGTCAGGGGCATCCTCTTCAGAATTCATGGGCGTAACCATGAAATCATTTCAACAATTACGAACTCCAAGCAAGTCAGTGGCCGTCCCCACTGATTCATTTCAACCCAATCTTATTCTTGGGTGTTTCTCAATGAGTTGTATCTAGCAAGCGTGACCGTTGTCAATTGCCTTACAATCATCCTTTTGGTGATAGTCGAACCTCGTCAGTTCGACCTAGCCTGCATCCTTTTGGTGTTGGTAAACTTCAAATCTGTGTTGTCCTATCATCCTTTTGGTGATAGCGACATGTGTGTTGTGTTTCGCTCTGCCATCCTTTTGGTGGTGGGTCTGGCATTTCGTCGATGTCAGATTCTGTAGTATTTTGTTTGTGTTTCGCTCCATCATCCTTTTGGTAGTGGGTCTGGCATTTTGTCGATGTCAGATTATGCGATATTTTGTTTGTGTTTCGCTCCATCATCCTTTTGGTGGTGGGTATGGCATTTCGTCGATGTCAGATTGTGCGATGTGTGTTGTGTTTCGCTCTGCCATCCTTTTGGTGGTGGGTCTGGCATTTCGTCGATGTCAGATTATGCGGTATTTTGTTTGTATTTTGCTCCATCATCCTTTTGGTGGTGGGTCTGGCATTTCGTCGATGTCAGATTGTGCGATATTTTGTTTGTGTTTCGCTCCATCATCCTTTTGGTGGTGGGTCTGGCATTTCGTCGATGTCAGATTGTGCGATGTGTGTTGTGTTTCGCTCTGCCATCCTTTTGGTGGTGGGTCTGGCATTTCGTCGATGTCAGATTGTGCGATTGTGTTTGTCCTATCATCCTTTTAGTGGTAGTGACTGGTGTCTGTTTCGCTCCGTCATCCTTTTGGTGGTGGATCTGGCATTTCGTCGATGTCAGATTGTGCGATTGTGTTTGTCCTATCATCCTTTTGGTGGCAGTGACTGGTGTGTGTTTCGCTCCGTCATCCTTTTGGTGGTGGATCTGGAATTTCGTCGATGTTAGATTGTGCGATGTGTTTTGTGTTTCGCTCCGTCATCCTTTTGGTGGGGGTCTATCATGGTCATTAATGATAGATTGTGTGATGTGTTTTGTGTTTTGCTCCGTCATCCTTTTGGTGGGGGGTCTATCATGGTCATTAATGATAGATTGTGCAATGTGTTTTGTGTTTCGCTCCGTCATCCTTTTGGTGGGGGGTCTATCATGGTCATTAATGATAGATTATGCGATGTGTTTTGTGTTTCGCTCCGTCATCCTTTTGGTGGGGGTCTATCATGGTCATTAATGATAGATTGTGAGATGTGTTTTGTGTTTCGCTCTGTCATCCTTTTGATGAGGGGTCTGTCATAGTCGTTAATGTCAGATTGTGCGATATAGTTTGTTTGAGTTTCGCTCCGTCATCCTTTTGGTGGGGGGTCTATCATGGTCATTAATGATAGATTGTGCGATGTGTTTATTTGTGTTTCGCTCCGTCATCCTTTTGGTGGGGGGTCTATCATGGTCATTAATGAGAGATTATGCGATAGTTTGTTTGTGTTCTCTCCGTCATCCTTTTGGTGGGGGGTCTATCATGGTCATTAATGATAGATTGTGCGATGTGTTTATTTGTGTTTCGCTCCGTCATCCTTTTGGTGGGGGGTCTATCATGGTCATTAATGATAGATTGTGCGATAGTTTGTTTGTGTTCGCTCCGTCATCCTTTTGGTGGGGGGTCTATCATGGTCATTAATGATAGATTGTGCGATAGTTTGTTTGTGTTTCGCTTCGTCATCCTTTTGGTGGGGGGTTTGTCATCTTGATCGATGTCAGATTGTGCGATAGTGTGTTTTGCTCTACCATCCTTTTGATGGTAGTGGCCGGTGTGAGTTTTGCTCCATAATCCTTTGATGATGTGGAGTTTTTGTGGTTGATTTACTCTCTACTCGAGGGTGGGCATTGACCCTTTATTTTGCATTCCAACTGTTTCTTTTCTTTTCGGACAAATCCAGGGCTTTCTTCATATCTAATTGACTTCTACCTTGAAAGATCAATGTCGTAACAATTAATCTTACTCGGTCGAATCCAATTAGATAGGGGCATCTGTCATACCCTAAGTTTGTCCCACCTTTCCTCACCTTTTCCATACTAAGCTCCGTGGGTGATTATCTGGACTCTAGTCACGATTCTCTATAATTTAGGTTATGAGAG
Source organism: Lathyrus sativus (assembly GCA_963859935.3). Taxonomy (NCBI): domain Eukaryota; kingdom Viridiplantae; phylum Streptophyta; class Magnoliopsida; order Fabales; family Fabaceae; genus Lathyrus; species Lathyrus sativus. The sequence goes on from OZ012736.1 coordinate 321,220,519, forward strand.
TTTTGTGTGCCGTTATAAACTTGTTTAAGGTCAAGAAAAAAATTGTTCATCTGAAGTCATATTCCAATTTTGAATCCTGGTGGTATTCTGAGTGTGTGCTACAGGTCATTTGGTCATTATTGAGAGTGAATTGGTGCAAAGAGTGGGTGCATGATTTTAGACCATACGCATAATAAATAGCCCAACCATTGTATGGTCAAAATACATAGTTTTATCCAAGGGTTTGTTCAAGACATGATAAGGCATGTGGCAAGAGAATTAAATTCCATATTGTCTAAATTTTTAGGACTAAAGTGACCAAGTTTGCCTATACTTAAAGAATTGCCCACAGAACCCATACATTTCTAAAGCAAATCATTTAGTCTTGTCCATATAAGCATTCCTCTCGAAATGAAAGTAAATGGCAAATCAATATGTTGGGTGAGAGTTCAATGGGAAAAGTTAACATTTTCCTTAATGATTTCTTTTCATTCACATACAAAAGAAGAAGCCATGGCATTCTTTCATGAAGAAACATATATAGAAACAGGGGAGTCACGGTTTCCCACGCTTTACCAAGTTCTCATACTACCCAAGCGGTGATGGGAGAAATTTAAGTGGCTTGTTTGAAGTTTTAAATCATTCTTTTTTCAAAGTGGTAAGAAATGAGTGGAAGATGAGATTATTTTGCAGATCCTGTTTGGTTTCAAAACATTAGTAATATACAATGTTTAAACGTTCAAGCATAGAGAAAATACAACCAAATTGTGCCTAGCCAAGTGGTTTACAATTAACGCATAAGACCGATTGCTTGGACCTAATGTTTCATCATGTGGTTGACAATCAAATATCTCCTCAATTGGCTAAAGACTCAAGTCCTGCAGCACCTGTTATTATAACCGACCCGGAGTGTCATCAACAACAAGTTTGATATTGTGGCAAGATTCACCTCCTAAAAGCGCACAGTACCGGAAAATAACCTCTAGCATTCCTCCTGTTTCTGGGAGTAAATTCAGACCTGCAAGGGAAACCAGTCATGGTTCATTAACAGTCACATGCTAACCATTTTTCAAGAGTTGTTAAATACTTGCATCTTGCGGTTTACCTTAGCTGTTTCAAAACCATCACGCGAAACGGCACCGACAAATCCAAAAAAAAACACACATTAATTCTGCAGCAGTGACAAAGAAATTCAACTAAGCCAATACGCAAAGTATACACTCATCACAACAATACACCCAATTTGTGATATCTGCGTCATACCAACATACCGGCACACCATCATGTGGCAGCAGACCCGCGTCCCACAAACAGTCCTTTATGTGCTAGTGTAATATCAAAGCTATCATCCGCGACACATATTCATGAACGGAAAATGCAACTTGCACAATCACGAAATTCAAGCAGTCAACGAAAACTTCCAAAGCTGGTACAACCTGGAATCACGAGAGTAAATTTCAGCAAAATAAGCTTATTGTTATATCAGGTTCATCACATAATTAAAGAAAATCAGTTGAAGAAGTTTCGAAAAAACAACGGAACAGGTATAGTCAAGGACCATTTACCACGGTAAATAAGATCCATCTCAATCTTCTTGACTCTACTCTTCCATCACTTGTGTTGGCGAAAGTGCACTCCTAATTGAGAAAAATCGTTGCTTCCGCAAACTGTTCCTATATTTGTGCCTCGCAAAAGAGAAGTTAAGATAATTGAGAATCCAAAACAAGCATTGTGAACACACCAGGCCAACCTACAAATGGACAACAAACCGTCTTTCCACGTACCTGACTTGCAATACGCACAATACGCCGTACACAAACCATACAACAAGCATCTCGCCTCCAAATTGTGCCTGCATCAACATAACACAAGACAATTTACCCGCAAAACTACAAAGGAGGACAGTAGTTTTTAATCAGCACATATCATGGCCTTGGTCAAAACTGAATAAGAAAGAAAGTCAAGTAAACTCAGATTATCTAAAAAAAAACAAATTCCATTTGTACGTAAAGAAAAATGACACAAAGAAGAGAGAAGAGTTATTGGTTTGAAGGTTAGGATGAACCGAGGGTTGCTGAAAGGTTACATGCCATTACCTTCTAATAAAAGTCCCGCACGAACATGACTTAACCGCAAAGGCACCAGCAATGTACCTATGACGGTTTCCATACAGCCGACGTATTCTGCACCCGACACACACAAGAATGTGTCCTGCAAGTTGCTCAAGTCTCGCTCCGAGTTTACAGGTCGTGCATGAAAAAGAAACAAGAAAGTCAGTTGAAGGAATTTTGAAAGAAAAACGACAAAAAGAAAATTTTTCCAGAACTGTGTTCACAAATCCATTAATTACCCATGGCCATTTCCCACATCCAGGATAACTTGTAGACCAGACCCTTGAAAAGTTGTGTGTAAGCTAACAATTGAAATGCGCTTCTGGTCCAAAAGAATGGGTATCACGCACATCCTTCACGCAACAATAAAACATTAAGCGGATATACCAAAGCTGCGCATCTATCGCTCTATGACGAAAAGGTGAGATAAGTAGACAATAAACAAAGATCCACCATCATAAGCGACACGCACAGTACGAACCATGAACTCACTCATACTTGAGAACATCATAGTATTTGTATCCTCCTTCAAGAGCAAGACTCGAAGAAGCATCCTGCATCATTACCTAAAAAAAACCAAAAATTCAAAGCATCATATACACCACAGCAGCAACACGCCATTTCCAACATGTACGGTCCGCTCCTGCATAAAACAGACCACGCACATCACAAGCCCATGATAAGCCATGATATATGCACACCGAGAAATCGTCAGCCAAGCTTCAATTCCTTCCCAAGCCAAACAACTGCTGTAGCCTGTATCAGTTCACAAATAAAGAAGGGAAATAGTTAAAACCCCGGCATAATCTCAAGAAACAGTTAAAGAAGGCCGACCCTACTTGCAGCATAATGTCTCATCAAGCTGCAGCAAGTTCCTAGCCGTATGTATTGCATTGCAGCCCAAGTTTCGCGTAATGTACACACACCAGTCCACCATCAGCCTTGCCTGCAAAGAAAAAACAATATGTATGCATCAATACATCAATACGTAATGGGTAGTGCGCGTAACAAGCTTTCCCAACACATTACAAAACCCTGTTGTAAAATTGGAGGATACCGCAAATACGACAACACCAACGCCAACAGCCTAACCTTTTCCCTACCAACCCCACTTTATGTCGTAATTCTGCCAGCCACTACCAATACAAGCCGTAACCCACAACATGCCCATCAAACCATCACTTGCAGTTGTGAAGCATACATTACAGGCCATTTCAAACTTCCACCGCAATTGCCGGCATAATGAATTCGTGCCAGCACAAACAGCTCGTACCAACTAACATGATCACTAGCCATGGACAAAAGTACTTCAATTACCTTCACAAAGATAAATGGCAGCATGTCCACAGGGCTTTCTACCACCAACTTTGAGAAATGAGGAATTCACGCAACATGCCAGCTCCACGAGCCTTCATCCTGTATAACCACTATGACCATTACCAACTGTCCAGAGAAAACATTTGGAAAACTTGTTAGAGAAAAAAATTGGTAATATAAGAGATGAAAAGACAAAGCTAATGAAGAGCGGAGAAATCACGCTGATTATAGACCTATAATTGAGTATGATTGGGTTCATCGGCAGCGTTCATATCAACAGGGAACCCAAAAAGGAGAAGACAATTGAGGAGTTAATATTGCACCAAGTCCTCATGCTAATTTCAGCTCCAGCATAGCAGCATAACCCATCACCAATTTGTGGTTTTCCATACAACCCAGGCAGTGGTCCTACAATTCACAATAGGACAAAAATAACATAACAAAACCAGCAACCAAACTTTAACCAAAATGCACACAGCACCAGACAATACCTGCATAACACAGCTCACACCTGCTGCACACACCAGACATCCTGCATTTGAAAATGACTCAGCAACACAACCTACAAGGTGAAAGAGATAGGGCATGAGCATCAAGACAAATCCACACTGTTAAAAGAGCCTCCAAACCCTAATCTAAAGAAAAAGGCTCCAACAAAATTGAAAAATACCTTTATATCAGAACTGAAGCTCACTTCAGGACCTCTCAAGTTTTTTGATAGAAAAATGGCTCCCTCAACTTAAAATCTCCACACAAAAAAAACCCTTCCATATTCGGAAGTCTCTTACCTTCTCCTCAACTGTCAAAACCCACCATTAACTCACCCCTCTCATTCTCAACACAACCGAAAAAACATCCACCTTCAGAAACATACTCCCCTTTCTCCATCAACGCAACATTCACCATTAATCTTCTTTTAAACCTATGAAGCCGCCATAAAATCACCAGTTCACCACCTTCAATCAACAGGGAACAACAACCTCTCCCTCTAAACTTCTGTCTTCCACCAACACGAACATTTTCGACATACCCACATAGATTCTCAAACCCAGACATCCATAAACTCGAATCACTCAACCCAGAACAACATTTCTTCCTCAACTCGTTTTGAACATATAACATCTCCAACCTTCTCTTTCATATTCCATCTCTCACTCAACCCGAACCAACACCATATTCGAACCCTAACCCCTCTTTCAACATCCAAAATTCGCCAACCTCTGAAACCCCCAAATCTTCATCGTCAACCTCACTTCCGCCGCGACCCATGGAACTTCAAACACTCAATTTTCGTTTCATTAATCCAGCGTCTTCAATAATTAACCCAATTTTTTCACCCAAACACATCGCAACCCTATAATCTTCTCCAACATCAACAATAATAACCCAACCTCAATAACTCCGAATCTTTCTTTTCTTCTTCACAAACCCAAAACTTCCAACTCAAAATTCATCACTAATAAACAATACAACCATACCCAAATCGCATACATCAATGAGAACAAGGAAGCAAAATGCAGGCGTACTTCTTCTTCTTCGCAATAGAATCATCATCACGTCACCATAGTTGAACGGGTCAAGAAACTTGAGGGCATCGCATCAAGCTGAGCCCCATTCGTTTGCCGACGTTGCCACGCTCGTTTTTATGCACGACCGGAAGATGAAGAATGGAAAGGTGAGGTTGAGAGGAGAAAATAGGAGAGCGACGGTGTAGGGTTAAGGTTTCGCGGTTGGCGTTTGAACGGACATGGGAAAACAGAAGGGGAAAACGACATTGAGGAGAGGTTAGAGATACTTAGTGTTTTTTCCCTAAAAGGTAAGCATGTCAAGCTGGGCCGGGTCACTAAGCCCGTGTTCATTTGATCTGGGTTCTCACCCAACTTTTCCTTCATACACCCCCTCTGGGTATAGATTAAAGGTTTTGAGCTTAGGGTCTCAAGCCCATGCCCAGATTTGCTATTTGCACACTGTTTTTTTTAGATTTTAATTTTCCTTTGTTTCATTTGTTAAGTAGAATTAGAGTATTAATTATGTTAAATTTTTTTAGGTTTTTATGATTTGTTTTAAATTTATTTTTAACATTTTCTTTTCTAATTTCTAGTTAATAAGTTTTTTTGTTAGAGGTTTATATTATTTTAAATTTTAGAAGATTTCTATTAGAAGTTTATATTATTTTATTATTTTTAGAGTTATCTTATTTCTCTTTTGTTATTGGGCATTTCTTGCCTTTTCGGTCGATGACGAGACTTCCACCGTTTAACCGTCACATTAGTGGCGTGAAACAAAGGATCCGAGACCACTTTTTTCTTCCGATTTTATTTCGATTAATTGAGCATTAAATTTAATTTCCATATTATTCATATTATTGTTATATTTATCTTAACATATTATTTATTCATTATTGTCATATTATTATTCACATATCATATCTCATTATTCATTCATTCACCCATATTCGAAAACATATAATAAATTATCGAAACTCCTAAAAGCCAAATTGGTGGACTGTTGTATCATTGGTTATTTGCAGGTATCCTAACTTTGAGTCGTGCTCGACTTTTCTCAAGGCGTAGTTTAGGACACAAATGCACACAAACGACTTTCTCTTGGGCTACCTGACAATGAGACCCCTTTATTTCGTGCAATCCCGTGTAACTTACATGTATCCCTTCCCTATTCTGATGTATGCTTCGCATTTCTTTGATTATTAGTTTATCTCCTAGGAGCACCCATAGGGATTAGAGCGGATTCAAACTATTTTCAAACTAATTCTCGATTCATCATCGAGCCATTTTCAAACCCTCGTAAGTCGAGTGATCATACATATTCGCCATAAACCTATTACAACTCGACCCTTGATGCGTAAGTCAAGTCGGTCTCTTTTTCAAACAATTTCATTTTCAACACGCTTCGCACGCGATAACGAGTCAAACCCTTGATCCAACGTCAAGCGGATTTTCGAAACAAACCATCAATCAATTAACAACTATTTAATTCTTTCCAAGGTGTAAAGAGTGAGTTCAAGTCTTTGAGCTTGCTTTCAGTTGTTTACATGCGAGTTGTCTTATTCGGGTGTGAACAATTGGCGCCTCTAAATAACATTAACAACTCGACATCGTTCAACTATCTCTAACTCAAACAACTTTCCTTTCACGATGAAAAAGAGAGTGTTCCAAGTCTTTGGTCTGCTCTCCCGATTACTTGGAGTTCAAGAACTCTTTCTTAAGCTTCAATTAATCGTCATCATTTCAACCTCATCCTTTCAAACACAACTTCTCTTACGATGAAAAAGGGAGTGTTCCAAGTCTTTGGTTCGCTTTCCCGATTACTTGGGGTCTGCGAAGTCTTTCTTAAGCTTCAAGTGATCGTCATCATTTCAACCTTATCCTTTCAAACATATCATTCCTTCATGATGAAAAAGAGAGTGTTCCAAGTCTTTGGTTTGCTCTCCCGATTACTTGGGTACGAGAAGTATTTCTTAAGCTTCGAGTAATCGTCATCCGTGCCCATTTCAATCCAATTCAAACCCGTTTTTTTCGTGGTCGTTACCACGAACTACGACTGCTCTGATTCTTCATTCACTCTTGAATGAAAGATACGTAGGCACAAGATTGCAATGATATTGGCGAGCACAATCCCCTCCATCTTCCATTTTCCCCCATCCTTATCCGTAGTCGAACTACGACGCTCTGATTTCTCATTCTCGTCCGAATGAGCATACGTAGGCATAAGGGCCCCAATCCTTGGCGAGCACCTTATCTTCTAACCACTCCCTTTTCCCCTAGTGTCTTTATCCCTTTATAGTATCCTTTAGCATTTAGTAGCGAGAAGAGAAGAATTTAGTTTAGCTAACATCCATTAACTCGAATTAAGAGGTTCCCGTCGAGTACGACGGACGTGAGGGGTGCTAATACCTTCCCCTCGCGTAACCGACTCCCGAACCCAGGAATATGGTTGCGACGGCCGTGTTCCTTCCGCGTCTATGAGGTTTTCTCGATATTTTCCTATCCTGTTTATTTGGGGAAAATAAAGTTTGATGGCGACTCTATCGAACCGCATTTCCGCGCCTTTCGCGCGAGGGTCCTATGTTTGAAATAAATTTTTCGAGGTGCGACAGGCCCGTAATTCAAAGGAAGCTTTTCTGAAGAAAAGAGTGTCGTTAACTCCCAGTTCTACCGCAAATGGTAACACCTAAGTCTCCAAGGGTCGAGCTGCGTACGTCAAACTGTTGGAACTGTCTGTTAACCCTACTCAAAAAACAAATGAATCTGAATCCCCGTAAGCCGAATTATCCCGAACTACGTAAGCTTTGATCTCTCACATCCGTTGAGAGTACGTAGGCATAATACTGATGTATTGGCGAGCCACCTTCCCCCATCCTTTACCCGTAGTTAGTAGAACTACGTTGACTCTGATTTCTCATTCTCTGATGAGAATACGTAGGCATAAAGTGCGACGCTTTGCCGAGTCATTTTCTTTCTTTTTATACCGGCCTTGATAGGTAGATAGTAAACCAACCCGTCAGATAAACACAACAAGCATGGATCCCATCGAGTACGATGGACGTGAGGGGTGCTAATACCTTCCCCTTGCGTAACCGACTCCCGAACCCAGACATGGTTGCGATGACCTTGTCTTATACCTTTTCGTCAGGTTTCTCCGATCGTTTCCTTTCCCGTTCCGAGGGATAAATAACGAAAGGTGGCGACTCTTCTGTTTTGCCGGCACCTTATTTTCGCGGTAGCGACAATAATGATTGATAAGCAGATGATGATAATTGATAAGCATGAGATAAATACAAGCGATGATAGCAATGAGAATATGGTTAAGTTGGAATTAAGCGATGAAATTGTAATTGGCTTAGCAGATAGAAATTGAATGATTAATTGTTTTTTTGTTGATAATTTTGTAATTAAAATAACACTAAGTTAAATAAAAAGTTAAAATTAAGTAATGGTTAATCTTAAACTAAAAAAAAGAGTTTAATTTATTTTTAAGAAAAATGGCTTAAGAATGGATTAAAAAAAGGTTCTAAGTTATTTAAGTAAAATTAATTAGTTTAATGGGAAATTAGAAAAAGTTCTTAGATTTTTTTAATTATTAAAAAGAAATGAATTTTAAATAAAAACTAAATTAAACAATTTTTGTATGTTTTTTTATATAAAAAGAGAAAATAAGTTAATGTGAAATTGTAAAAATAATATTTTTTTGTTATTTTTTTATAAAAAAGTCTTTTTTTATTTATTCAATATTTTTCATATTTTTATAAATTAAATTAGTTGGTGTTATGTTAGTTAGGTTAGTATTCATTATTGATTATAATATTACACAAAAAATCTAAATAAAATAAAACTAAATAAAATAATAAAAAAAGGTAAAAAGAAGTGGGTTGGGTCTGGTTCATAATCCCCAGGATCCAACACGGTTGGATCACAAGAAAAAGGGGAGATGAGGTTTCAACCGAAACCTTAGCCTCTCAGCACCAAAACGGCGCCCCTGTCCCTCTTCTCTCTCTCTCCCTCTCTCTGATTTTCCTGATTTCTCTCTTCCTCTCCCTTCCGCGGTGACTCTCTCTTCTTCTTCTAGTCTCTTCCTCTCTCGTTCTTGGCCGCGATTCTACAATAAAAAGGGAAGAAAATGTTAAGGTAAAATACTTACGGTTTTGTTGTTGATGTTGTTTAGTTTGGTTTCTTGGCGTTTTTGTTGTTTGGGCGATGATAAATCTTCGATTCTGAGCCCTCTGAGCTTTACGGTTGATTTGTGAGGTTATGATAATTTTGGTGGTGTTGGGTTTTGCGTGAACACAAAGAGGACTATGATGAAAACTTTCTGAGTCCTCTTTGATCTTTGATTTGTCCCCTCTTATGCTTTTTCGTGATTTGGATTTTTGTTATAAGGTTTTCTTTGTGATGATTTTTTCGTCTGGCTTTCCCCCCTTTTCGTTTGATGTTCCTCGAACTCTTCTTATAGTCAGATTTTCTTTTAAGCAATTTGGAGGATTAACTCGTTTTCCTTTTTTATTTGAACATGTTTTGACATGTTTGCTTCATTCCGTTTTCGGATTTGGGATATTGATGGTGATGATATTCTGTTTGTTTTCGGATTTGATCTTGTTGGTATTTCTTCCATTTTCGGAATCTTAATGGCGGTGATGATATTTTCTGGATTTTTGTTGTGGGATGTTTTATCTTACCATTTCTGGATTTGTTGTTTATTGCTGATGCCGTTGGATTTTTCTTCCATTTTCGGAATTGTTGGCTCATTGATGGAAAGTCTTGGTTGTTTGATGCTTTGTTGTCACTTGTTGGAAAAAGGCGATTGTGTGCTGTGTTTGGACAGAAAAATCATTTTTCTATTTTTTAAACTTCTTTCATGGACTAAGAATTGATTATTGCATTGACTTGCTTAGTTGTTGTTGGAAAAAAATGGAAGTTTGGTAGCAATTCCTTGCGGCCCTTTGTAACACCCCAAATTTAATCATGATATTTGAATTAATTATTTAATTCAGAATATTCATGTTTCGGTGAATTTCCGGCGGTTTTGTGAATGTTGGAAAATGTGCATTTTTGGGTATTTATTTGATTAATAGCATATAATATTAATTTATTAGTATTATTATTAATTAAATGGAATATAAGTGAAATAAGGGCAATTTGGGTATTTGAGGAAGTTAGTAAGGGTAATGAGGGAAAATCCCAATGTGTGAGGCCCATGACTAAGTTAGACAAAATAGAGTTCTGAGAGGAAATTGGAATTCATTTGTGTTTAACGTGAAAGTTTGGTGTGGCCAGAGCTCTGAATGAAAGATTGAAGGCAGAAGGTCCCAAAGAGAAATCGCGAAAGCTGCGAATCGACTAAGGTATGGGGAGCATTTCTGTTCATGATTTTCCATGTATGCCTTTAGATGTATTCATGGTGGATTTAGGATTTGAGGGTTTCTGAGTTGAATTGGGGAAAACTAAGAGATTCTATTATAGAACTCTGAGATTGTGGGTTATGGTATGAATCACTGAATATTAATGTGAGTTTGGAAACCAAAACCTTGGATTGTGATATGTTTAACCCTGTAGGAATAGGAATATTCATATGTGAGTAACTCTGATGTACTCAGAGCAATTGCAGGAAGATAGTGTTTTAGGCAGTGCAAATGTTGTCAAAATAGCCTAATGAACCATAGACTTTGTACTGTTATTGTCGTATAACCTTAGGGATGATTTAGGGATACTTTGGGGGCATTCGGTGAATGATTCGTATGAGTTTTTTTGGTGGAAATCAGTTCTGGTGCATAGCAGAAGTTGCTGTCATCGCACTGTTCTCCTAGCGAGCAAGCTAGAGAAGGTTTGCTACAAGACACGCCTAGCGAGCAAGCCAGCGAGTATTCGCTAGAGGCTCGCCTAGCGACCAAGCCAGCGAGGGGGTTCTCTACGAGACTCGCTTAGCGAGCGAGCCAGCGAACGTAGCACAGTTTGCGAAATCAATTGTTGTGCAGCGAGGCCGTGATGTGTAATTCTGGGATTTCTGGGATGAGTTGCCATGAGTATGACAGTGGGTTTTGGGTGATATGTGCATTATGTTATGATGGTTCTATGATGTGTTGGGTTGAATTAATATGATGATATTACTATAACTTTTGGGTGAATTACGTGATAATATGATGTTATGATGGTTTATGTGATTTATGTGATGATGATGAATATGATGAATGATGGTGCACCATATTTCGTATTGTGAGGATTATTATTGTGACGTGTGCATCATGCATTCATGCACATTCGACTGCTTTGACTTCAATCCCACTGTGTGGATGTGAAGTATTTTGAAGTGCTCCGATCCTATTGATGGGGATCTATGGAGGGTTGATGGCCTAGTGTCCATCGAGCTGTGATGATTGGTACCACATGCATTGAGTTGTGTTACATTGCATTTATGAATCTTTCTGTATAAATTATGATGTTGTGACCTTGAGGCATATGTGAGTAATATGAATGTGTTGAATATGAATATGTTGTCGTTTATGCATTAATTGTCATACATTGATTATTATGAATTCTTTTACTCACCCTGCCTGTTGGAATGTTACCTCCACGTGGGTAACGTGCAGATGATCCAGTTTAGCCGTGGACGCTGGCGAGGAGTTAGTTTCGAAGTTTTTGAGCGTTTTAGTCTTTTGGTCAGCATAGAGGGTCGTGCCGTGATATGTAACATCGGGTTGGGTTCCTTAAGTTGATTTTATACTATTGATGTTATTTTGTTTAATTATGTTTTGAATTCCGCTGTTTATGATGCTTTGATGTATTTTTGGGAAAATCCCGTAGTTACGGAGTATGGACCTATTTTGATGAATTTGAGAAATGTACGCCCTTTTAGTGGCATTTTTATGAGATTTATTTATTCACTCTGATTTATGTGTTATTTTGCCTTGATATTTTGGGGTAGAAAAAGGTGTTACATTAGTGGTATCAGAGCAGGTCGGTCCGTCCGCCCAAGTGTTTATGTTGTTAATCCCTTGTTAGTCGTTAGTGTGAGAACACTATCTATGAGTTGTTTCCTTCTAACCTTTTTGGTGGTTATAGATGGTAGGAAGGAATGATTGTGCTATTGCTGATGTGCTGGAATCACTTGCCCAAATAATGGCTCAGAATGGTGGATCTCCAGATGAGTTCCGTGCTTTGGGATAGTTTCAGAGGAACAATCCGCCGACTTTTGTGGGTACTCATGATCCTGATGGTGCGCAGAAGTGGCTAAAAGTGATTGAGAAGATTTTCCGAGTTATGGCGTGCACTGATGTCGAAAGTGTGGCGAGCCAAGTAGGGGAGCGGCTACTGCTCTAGGTAAGTGTTATAAGTGTGGCGAGCAAGGCTATCGTGCTGAGAATTGTAAAGCGCTGAGGTGTCATCGTTGTGGCAAGAGGGGTCATAAGGCTAATGACTGCAAAGACAAAGCTCTGACTTGCTTCAACTGTTGAGAGAAGGGGCATATCAGTACCCAGTGTCAGCAACCGAAGAAGACTGCTACTGCTGCTCAGACAAGTGGCAGAGTGTTTGCGTTAAGCGGTGCAGAAGAAGCTAAGACGAATAACTTGATCAGAGGTACGTGTTTTATTAATGATGTTGAGTTGATTGCTATTATTGATACTGGTGCTACACATTCGCTTATTTCGCTTGAATGTGCTAAGAGGTTAAATTTGAATTTGTCTACTATGAGTGGGAGCATGGTTATCGATACCCCGACTAATGGTTCTGTGACTACTGCGTTAGTCTGTTGAACTGCCCTGTGACTATTTATGATAGGAACTTTGTGATGGACTTGGTCTGTCTACCTTTGAATCAAATTGATGTTATCCTTGGGATGAACTGATTGGAGTACAACTATGTTCACATTAATTGTTATAGTAAGACGGTAAGATTTCCTGAGTCGGGAGATAATGGAGAGTTAATGTTTGTATCTGCCAAGCAAGCGGAAGAACTCTTAGAAGATGAGGCTAAGATGTTTATTGTGTTTGCTTTACTCCAAGTGGATGGCGAAGCAGTGGGCGTGGAGCTACCGGTTGTTCAGGAATTTCCTGAGGTGTTTCCAAACGACATGAATGACTTACCTCCCGAGCGTGAGGTAGAGTTTACTATTGAGGTGATACCGGGCACTAGTCCTGTATCGATGGCTCCTTATTGGATGTCTGCATCTGAGTTAGGGGAATTGAAGAAACAATTGGAAGATATGCTTGAGAAGAAGTTTGTTCGACCGAGTGTTGCTCCGTGGGGTGCTCCTATGTTGTTGGTGAAGAAGAAAGATGGTAGTATGAGATTGTGTGTGGATTATCGGCAGTTGAATAAAGTGAAGATTAAAAATAAATATCCACTTTAAAAGATTGATGATTTAATGGATTAATTGGTGGGTGCTTGTGTGTTTAGCAAGATTAATTTGAGGTATGGTTATCATCAGATTCGTGTTAAGCCTGATGATATTCCGAAGACAGCTTTCAGAACGAGATATGGACACTATGAGTATATTGTGATGCCGTTTGGAGTTTCGAATGCACCTGGCGTATTCATGGAGTATATGAATAGGATTTTCCATCCTTATTTAGATCATTTTGTAGTGGTGTGTATTGATGATATTTTGATATATTCTAAGTTTGAAGAAGAGCATGCACAACATCTAAGAGTTATATTGCAAGTTTTGAAAGACAAGAAGCTTTATGCCAAATTGTCTAAGTGTGAGTTTTGGTTGAAGGAAGTGAGTTTCCTTGGCCATGTGATTTCTAGTGGGGGGATTGTTGTTGATCTGTCGAAGATTGATATTGTGTTGCAGTGGGAGGCTCCAAAGTCTGTTACTGAAAGAGGACGGTGGTTACATGTAACACCCGTGGGAGAGGGAGTGGTTGTCGGTGTCATGAGGCATGACAATGAGACACTCCTAGCAGCTTCTAGGGGAAAACCGAATTCACATCCGAATGAGAGGGATCCTGAGGCTATGCAGGTATGGGACTGCATGGTTGAATGAAGGCTTATAAGGATTAATTGGTACTACCTATACCAACAAGATGCATCTTATTTTCAGTAGCCCGTTCATAAGAACTCCACAGTTAAGCGTGCTTGACTTGGAGAAATTCTAGGATGGGTGACCTTCTGGGAAGTTTCCCGGAAAGCATGTGAGTGAGGAAAAAGCATGCTGAAAAGACCCGTGTTGGTTTGTGGGGTCAGTCGGTAATCCTGAAAGCAATTTGGGGCGTTACAAATGGTATCAGAGCCATACCTCTCCCATTACGATGTGGTTCGGGGACGAACCAAGCGGAAGCTGGTGGGCATGTAACACCTGAGGTGAAAGAGGACGGTGGTTACATGTAACACCCGTGGGCGAGGGAGTGGTTGTCGGTGTCATGAGGCATGACAATGAGACACTCCTAGCAGCTTCTAGGGGAAAACCGAATTCACATCCGAATGAGAGGGATCCTGAGGCTATGCAGGTATGGGACTGCATGGTTGAATGAAGGCTTATAAGGATTAATTGGTACTACCTATACCAACAAGATGCATCTTCTTTTCGGTAGCCCGTTCATAAGAACTCCACAGTTAAGCGTGCTTGACTTGGAGAAATTCTGGGATGGGTGACCTTCTGGGAAGTTTCCCAGAAAGCATGTGAGTGAGGAAAAAGCATGTTGAAAAGACCCGTGTTGGTTTGTGGGGTCAGTCGATAATCCTGAAAGTAATATGGGGCGTTACATGTTGCAGTGGGAGGCTCCAAAGTCTGTTACTGAGATTTGAAGTTGGGTTGGCTGGTTATTACCGCAGGTTTATTGAAGGTTTTTCTCAGTTAGCATTGCCATTGACTCAGTTGACTCGAAAGGGTCAGGCTTATGTGTAGGATGTTTCTTGTGAGAAGAGTTTTGTAGAACTCAAGAAGGAGTTGACGATTGCTCCAGTGTTGATTTTTCCAAATCCGAGTGAGTCCTTTGTGGTGTATTGTGATGCATCGAAGATGGGCCTTGGAGGCGTATTGATGCAGAACAGTCAGATTGTTGCTTACGCTTCCAGAAAAATGAAGGTTCATGAAAGCAATTATCCTACGCATGATTTAGAGTTGGCCGATGTGGTGTTTGTGTTGAAGATGTGGATATATTATCTATTTGGGTCCAGATTTGAAGTGTTCAGTGATCACAAGAGTCTGAAGTATTTGTTTAATCATAAAGAGTTGAACATGAGGCAGCGAAGATGGCTTGATCTTCTGAAGGATTATGATTTTGAGTTGAGTTACCATCCGGGTAAGGCTAATGTTGTGGCTGATGCGTTGAGTAGGAAGTCCTTGCATATGTCGATGCTTATGGTTCAAGAGTTGGAACTGATTGAGCAATTCAGAGATATGAGTTTGGTTTGTGAAGAGACTCCTAACAGTGTGAAATTGGGTATGTTGAAGCTGACTAGTAGTATTCTCCAAGAGATCAGAGAAGGTCAGAGATCCAGTTTGAGTTTGGTGGATCGTCTCGCATTGATTAATAAAGGTAACGGAGGTGATTTTCAGATTGATGAGAATGGTGTGATGAGGTTCCGAGATAGAGTATGTGTTCCCGATGTGCCAGAAATCAGGAAGAGCATTCTTGAAGAAGGTCATAGAAGCGGGTTGAGTATTCATCCTGGTGCCACAAAGATGTATCAAAACTTGAAGAAGTTATTTTGGTGGCGAAGGAAATTGCTGAATTTGTTTATGCTTGTTTGACTTGTCAGAAGTCGAAGATTGAACATCAGAGACTGTCGGGTCTGATGCAACCATTGAGCATTCTAGAATGGAAATGGGATAGCATTTCTATGGATTTTGTGACAATTTTGCCAAAGACGGTGAAGGGATATGATTTGATTTGGGTAATTGTTGATAGATTGACTAAGTCGGCTCATTTTGTACCGACGAGGATCAATTATTCGTTGCAGAAGCTTGTTGAATTATATATTGAGCAGATTGTGAAGTTACATGGTGTTCCGTTGAGTATTGTGTCTGATAGAGATCTGAGATTTACATCGAGGTTTTGGGAGATTTTACAGGCAGCTTTAGGTACTAAGTTGAGGTTGAGTTCTGCCTATCATCCGCAGACGGATGGACATGAGGCATGACAATGAGACACTCCTAGCAGCTTCTAGGGGAAAACCGAATTCACATCCGAATGAGAGGGATCCTGAGGCTATGCAGGTATGGGACTGCATGGTTGAATGAAGGCTTATAAGGATTAATTGGTACTACCTATACCAACAAGATGCATCTTCTTTTCGGTAGCCCGTTCATAAGAACTCCACAGTTAAGCGTGCTTGACTTGGAGAAATTCTGGGATGGGTGACCTTCTGGGAAGTTTCCCGGAAAGCATGTGAGTGAGGAAAAAGCATGTTGAAAAGACCCGTGTTGGTTTGTGGGGTCAGTCGATAATCCTGAAAGTAATATGGGGCGTTACATGTTGCAGTGGGAGGCTCCAAAGTCTGTTACTGAGATTTGAAGTTGGGTTGGCTGGTTATTACCGCAGGTTTATTGAAGGTTTTTCTCAGTTAGCATTGCCATTGACTCAGTTGACTCGAAAGGGTCAGGCTTATGTGTGGGATGTTTCTTGTGAGAAGAGTTTTGTAGAACTCAAGAAGGAGTTGACGATTGCTCCAGTGTTGATTTTTCCAAATCCGAGTGAGTCCTTTGTGGTGTATTGTGATGCATCGAAGATGGGCCTTGGAGGCGTATTGATGCAGAACAGTCAGATTGTTGCTTACGCTTCCAGAAAAATGAAGGTTCATGAAAGCAATTATCCTACGCATGATTTAGAGTTGGCCGATGTGGTGTTTGTGTTGAAGATGTGGATATATTATCTATTTGGGTCCAGATTTGAAGTGTTCAGTGATCACAAGAGTCTGAAGTATTTGTTTGATCATAAAGAGTTGAACATGAGGCAGCGAAGATGGCTTGAACTTCTGAAGGATTATGATTTTGAGTTGAGTTACCATCCGGGTAAGGCTAATGTTGTGGCTGATGCGTTGAGTAGGAAGTCCTTGCATATGTCGATGCTTATGGTTCAAGAGTTGGAACTGATTGAGCAATTCAGAGATATGAGTTTGGTTTGTGAAGAGACTCCTAACAGTGTGAAATTGGGTATGTTGAAGCTGACTAGTAGTATTCTCCAAGAGATCAGAGAAGGTCAGAGATCCAGTTTGAGTTTGGTGGATCGTCTCGCATTGATTAATCAAGGTAACGGAGGTGATTTTCAGATTGATGAGAATGGTGTGATGAGGTTCCGAGATAGAGTATGTGTTCCCGATGTGCCAGAAATCAGGAAGAGCATTCTTGAAGAAGGTCATAGAAGCGGGTTGAGTATTCATCCTGGTGCCACAAAGATGTATCAAAACTTGAAGAAGTTATTTTGGTGGCGAAGGAAATTGCTGAATTTGTTTATGCTTGTTTGACTTGTCAGAAGTCGAAGATTGAACATCAGAGACCGTCGGGTCTGATGCAACCATTGAGCATTCTAGAATGGAAATGGGATAGCATTTCTATGGATTTTGTGACAATTTTGCCAAAGACGGTGAAGGGATATGATTTGATTTGGGTAATTGTTGATAGATTGACTAAGTCGGCTCATTTTGTACCGACGAGGATCAATTATTCATTGCAGAAGCTTGTTGAATTATATATTGAGCAGATTGTGAAGTTACATGGTGTTCCGTCGAGTATTGTGTCTGATAGAGATCTGAGATTTACATCGAGGTTTTGGGAGATTTTACAGGCAGCTTTAGGTACTAAGTTGAGGTTGAGTTCTGCCTATCATCCGCAGACGGATGGACAGACAAAAAGAACTATCCAGTCTTTAGAGCATTTGTTGAGAGCTTGTGTTTTGGATCAAGGTGGATCGTGGGATAGCTATTTGTCGTTGGTTGAGTTTACCTACAATAACAGTTACCATTCTAGTATCGGAATGGCACCGTATAAGGCTTTGTATGGTAAGAGGTGTATGACTCTGTTGTGTTGGTATGAATCAGGAGAGAGTGCTGTGCTCGGACCTGAAATTATGCAAGAGACAACTGAAAAGATCAAGATGATCTGTGAGAAGATGAAAGCATCACAGAGTCGTCAGAAGAGTTACCACGATAAGAGGAGGAAAGAACTTGAATTCCAAGAGGGAGATCATGTGTTTCTGAAAGTTACGCCGGTAATTGCTGTTGGTCAAGCTTTGAAGTCTCGAAAGCTCACATCGCGTTTTGTTGGTCCGTATCATATTTCGTAGAGGGTGGGGGAAGTAGCCTATCGGATTGCTTTACCGCCGTCGCTCGCGAATTTGCATGATGTGTTTCATGTGTCCCAGTTGAGGGAGTACATTCCAGATCTGTCGCATGTGATTCAGATGGATGATGTACAAGTGCGAGATGATTTGACTGTTGAGGTGTTGCCTGTTCGAATTGACGAACGAGAAGTGAAACAGCTACGAGGTAAAGAGATCGCCTTGGTGAGGTATTGTGGGGAGGACCAGCTGGAAGAAGTTGGACTTAGGAACGTGAAGATCAGATGAAGGAGTCGTATCCGACTCTATTTTCTGCAGGTAATTTTCGAGGACGAAATTTCTTTTAAGTAGGGGAGGGTTGTAACACCTCAAATTTAATCATGATATTTGAATTAATTATTTAATTGAGAATATTCATGTTTTGGTGAATTTCCAGTGGTTTTGTGAATGTTGGAAAATGTGCATTTTCGGGTATTTATTTGATTAATAGCATATAATATTAATTTATTAGTATTATTATTAATTAAATGGAATATAAGTGAAATAAGGGCAATTTGGATATTTGAGGAAGTTAGTAAGGGTAATGAGAAAATCCCAATGTGTGAGGCCCATGACTAAGTTAGATAAAATAGAGTTCTAAGAGAAAATTGGAATTTATTTGTGTTTAACGTGAAAGGTTGAAGGAAGAAGGTCCCAAAGAGAAATCGTGAAAGCTGCGAATCGACTAAGGTATGGGGAGTATTTCTGTTCATGATTTTCCATGTATGCCTTTAGATGTATTCATGGTGGATTTAGGATTTGAGGGTTTCTAAGTTGAATTGGGGAAACTAAGAGATTTGATTATAGAACTCTGAGATTTTGGGTTATGGTATGAATCACTGAATATTAATGTGAGTTTGGAAACCAAAACTTTGGATTGTGATATATTTGACCCTGTTGGAATAGGAATATTCATATGTGAGTAACTCTGATGTACTCAGAGCAATTGCAGGAAAATAGTGTTTTACGCAGTGCAAATGTTGCCAGATTAGCCAAATGAACCATAGAGTTTGTACTGTTATTGTCGTATAACCTTAGGGATGATTTATGGATACTTTGGGGGCATTCGGTGAATGATTCGTATGAGTTTTTGGGTGGAAATAAGTTCTGGTGCGTAGCAAAAGTTGCTTTCATCGCACTGTTCGCCTAGCGACCAAGCCAGCGAAGGTTCGCTACAATACTCGCCTAGCGAGCAAGCCAGCGAGTATTCGCTAGAGGCTCGCCTAGCGACCAAGCCAGCAAGGGGTTCGCTACGAGACTCGCCTAGCGAGCGAGCCATTGAACGTAGCAGAGTTTGCGAAATCGATTGTTGTGCAGCGAGGCCGTGATGTGTGATTTTGGGATTTCTGGAATGAGTTGCCATGAGTATGACAGTGGGTTTTGGGTGATATGTGCATTATGTTATGATGGTTCTATGATGTGTTGGGTTGAATTAATATGATGATATTACTATGACTTTTGGGTGAATTACATGATAATATGATGTTATGATGGTTTATGTGATTTATGTGATGATGATGAATATGATGAATGATGGTGCACCATATGCCGTATTGTGAGGATTATTATTGTGACGTGTGCATCATGCATTCATGCGCATTCGACTACTTTGACCTCAATCCCACTGTGTGGATGTGAAGTATTTTGACGTGCTCGGATCCTATTGATGGGGATCTATAGAGGGTTGATGGCCCAGTGTCCATCGAGCTGTGATGATTGGTACCACATACATTGAGTTGTGTTGCATTGCATTTATGAGTCTTTTTGTATAAATTATGATGTTGTGACCTTGAGGCATATGTGAGTAATATGAATGTGTTGAATATGAATATGTTGCCATTTATGCATTAATTGTCATACATTGATTATTATGAATTTTTTTACTCACCCTGCCTGTTGGAATGTTACCTCCACGTGGGTAACGTGTAGATGATCCAGTTTAGCCGTGGACGCCGGCGAGGAGTTAGTTTCGAAGTTTTTGAGCGTTTTAGTCTTTTGGTCAGCATAGAGGGTCTTGCTCTGATATGTAACATCGGGTTGGGTTCCTTGAGTTGATTTTATACTATTGATGTTATTTTGTTTAATTATGTTTTGAATTCTGCTGTTTATGATGCTTTGATTTATTTTTGGGAAAAACCCGTAGTTACGGAGTATAGACCTATTTTAATGAATTTGAGAAATGTACGCCCTTTTAGTGGCATTTTAATGAGATTTATTTATTCACTCTGATTTATGTGTTATTTTTCCTTGATATTTTGGGGTAGAAAATGGTGTTACACCCTTCTGAATCACCCGATGCTGATTTTTTAATCTGAGGGTTTACAAATTAAAATCGACGTCCCTCGCTGTTTTTTGTTGTTTTGCAGGTTTTGTTGAATATAGCAAGTATGGAGCTTGACGATGGAACCTTGAAGATGGAACCTTGAAGATAGAACTAGGATTTAGGACTTTAAATTTAGAACTTGTAACAAAATGTAACCTTGAACATGTTTGTAATTCTTGAAATGCCATAATAAATTCCTTGAATATCTTGAGTTTAAGCCATGAAGAAAATATTATCCCAATCCTTCGAATTTATGACTTAAAAGAACTTCTCATCACTTTGATTTTTCAATTCCTTATAAACTTGAGTGTTTGGATCTTAATTATCATGAGAATTCTAGAGTTTTAACAAATATTAAGTTTGTATTCGGAATGACGTCTTTGAACTTGATCTTAGCATGAACATGAATTCTTGAAGCTTTGCCATGGTGAAAAACTAACTCGAGCACATCTTGAAACTAGTTGGAAAAATATTGCATTCGTAGCACTCCTTGAAACTACTATGAGATATGGCGCCGTAACTTAAAATCTATCTGGAAATCCCATGATTATGCCTAGGACGTTGCAACCATGACTAAATATTGGATTAATTGCAGCTCCAATAAACCACACATTCTAATCTGATGAATTTTTGATCCAAGCGATGAAGACGCATTCTTTTATCTCTTTTCTTGAAAACCAAGTACGCGAACTTGTCACCACCAACCAATACACCATGTCTCTGATATATTTTGGAGAGAATTTTGTCATCAGGCCTTGAGTCTTTTGCATCAAACCTATAAAACAAAATGAAACAAACTAGTTAAACGGTTAGTCATGCATGACGATGACCTAGATGGTAGTGCGAACGATCAATGAATCTAAGGGTAAAATTTGGGGTACTACAACTGGCCAGGCTTCTGAAGCAAGAGGAAAAGGTTATTCTACCTCATCAGAAGGATATTGAATTCGTCAACCTGGGTACTGAAGACGACAAGAAGGAAGTCAGAATTGGGGTTGCATTGGAAGGTGAAGTTAATAGAAGACTGATTGAAATGCTCAGTGAGTATAAAGATGTCTTTGCTTGGTCTTTTCAGGATATCCCATGGTTGGATATCGATATAGTGGTGCACCGTCTACCTCTTCGAGAAGAATGTCCGTCCATGAAGCAAAAGTTGAGAAGGACCAGACCTGATATGGCAGTCAAGATCAAAGAGGAAGTCCAAAAGCAGTTGGATCCTGGTTTTCTTGTTGTCACTAATTACCCTCTGTGGGTCGCTAACATTGTTCTTGTACCTAAGAAAGATGGGAAGGTCAGGATGTGCGTTAATTATCAAGATCTGAATAGAGCGAGCCTGAAAGATGATTTCTCGCTCCCTCGCATTGATGTTTTAGTTGATAACACTGCTAAATACTCTGTGTTTTCCTTCATGGATGGCTTATTTGGGTATAACAAATTCAAAATGGCCTCAGAGGACATGGAGAAAACTACTTTTATCACACCGTGAGGAACTTTTTGCTACAAAGTTATGCCTTATAGATTGAAAAATGCAGGGGCAACTTATCAGTGGGTAATGGTGACTCTCTTTCATGATATGATTCATCATGAGATCGAAGTATATGTTGATGACATGATTGCGAAGTTACAGACGGAGGAAAGACATATGGTCAATCTTCCAAATTTGTTTGAAAGGTTAAGGAAGTTCAAGCTGAGGTTGAATCCTAACAAGTGCACCTTTGGGGTTAGATCTGGGAAGTTGCTAGGTTTTATTTTCAGTGAAAGGGGTATTGAGGTGGATCCTGGTAAAATAAAAGCAATTCAAGAGATGCATGAGCCGAGAATAGAAAAAGAGATTTGTGGTTTCCTTGGGAGATTGAATTACATTGCAAGGTTCATTTCTCACCTTACAGCTACTTGTAAGCCTATTTTCAAATTGTTAAGAAAAGATCAGGCGGTTGTCTGGAATGAGAAATGTCAAAAAAAAAATTCGAGAAGATAAAAGAGTATTTGCAGGAGCCTCTAATATTGATGCCTCCAGTCGCAGGAAGACCTCTGATTATGTATTTGACGGTTCTTGAGAATTCGATGGGTTGCATGTTCGAACAACACGATGAGATAGGTAGGAAAGAGCATGTTATTTACTACCTGAGCAAGAAGTTCACCAATTGTGAGTCAAGATACTTGATGCTAGAAAAGACATGTTGTGCACTTGCTTGGGCAGCCAAGCGCTTAAGGAAATACATGATACAACCATGTTGATTTCGAAGATGGATCCGATTAAATATGTGTTTGAGAAACAGGCGCTTTCCAGAAGAATTTCTAGATGGCACATGGTGCTGACAGACTACGACATTCAATATGTTTCTCAAAAAGTCATTAAAGGGAGTGTTTTGTCAGAGTATCTTGCCGAACAGCCAATTGAGGATTATCAACCAATGAGGTTTGAGTTTCCTGATGAAGATCTAATGTTTTTGAACATGAAGGACTGTGATGAGCCTCTACCTGACGAGGGTCCCGAGATTGGGTCTCAATGGAAGTTGGTTTTCAACGGTGTTGTTAACCCATACGGCAATGGAATCGGGGCAATCATTATAACCCCTTACGATTCTCACATACCGTTCACTGCCCAATTAACGTTCTCTTGCACCAATAACGAAGCTGAATATGAAGCATGCATAATGGCTCTAGAAGACGCTATTGATTTGATAATCAAGAATCTAGATGTGTATGGTGAGTCAGCCTTAGTCGTCAATCAAATCAAGGAAGAGTGGGAAACTCGTCAGGCCAACCCGGTGCCTTACAAGAACTATGCAAGAAGACTATTGTCTTTCTTCGACAGGGTTGAATTTCATCATGTACTGAGGGATAAAAATCAGATGGAGGAAGCTTTGGCAATGTTTTTATTAATGTATAAAGTGAATTTTTGGAATGAAGCTCCAACAATCACTATTATACGCATTGGCATGCCGGCCTTTGTATTTGCATTTGAAAAAGCACCAGATGGGAAGCCTTGGTATTTTGACATCAGACATTTCCTCAAGACTCAAGAATATCCGCCTGGGGCATCAAGTAAAGACAAGAAAACTCTGAGGAGGCTGTCGGGTAATTTCTACTTGAACAAGGATGATGTGATGTACAAAAGAAACTTCGATATGGTGTTGTTACATTGTGTGGATGAAAAAGAAGCAAGTTTTCTGATGGAAGAGGTCCACGAAGGTTCTTTTGGTACTCATGCTAGTGGGCATGCAATGTCTAAAAAATTGTTGAGAGCAGGGTATTACTGGATGACCATGGAGTCCGACTATTTTAAGTATGTCAGGAAATGCCATAAATGTCAAATTTATGCCGACAAAATGCATCTACCGCCAAGCCTTCTAAATGTATTGACATATCCTTGGCCCTTTGCAATGTGGGGTATTGATATGATTTGGAAAATTGAATCGACCGCTTCTAATGGACATCACTTTATCTTAGTAGAAATTGATTATTTCACCAAGTGGGTAGAGGCAACTTCCTTTACCAATGTCACCAGGCAAGTGGTTGCTCGTTTTATAAAGAAAGACATCATCTGCCGTTACGGAATACCAGAATGAATCATTACTGATAATGGTTCAAATTTGAATAATAAGATGATGGAAGAGCTCTGCCAAAGTTTCAAAATTGAACACCACAATTCTTCTCCATACCGTCCAAAGATTAATGGGGCTATTGAGGCAGCAAATAAGAATATCAAGAGGATCCTACAGAAAATGGTGGTGACTTATAAATATTGGCATGAGATGTTGCCCTTTGCCTTATATGGTTATCATACTTTGGTACGTACGTCGACTGGGGCAACACCTTTCTCGCTGGTATATGGTACGAAAGTTGTTCTGCCACTAGAATTCGTGATTCCTTCTTTAAGAGTATTGTCTGATGTGAAGCTTGATGAAGCAGAGTGGGTAAAGGCTAGGTTGAATCAACTTAGTCTGATTGATGAAAAGAGATTGACAACTATCGCCCATGGTCGGCTATACAAGAGTAGAATGAAGAAGGCTTTTGATCAGAAGGTGCGCCCTCGGCATTTCCAGATAGGTGACTTGGTATTGAAGAGGATCCTCCCACCACAAACAGATCACAGGGGCAAATGGAATCCCAATTATGAAGGTCCATACATAATAAGGGAGGTTTTTTCTAGCGGAGCCTTATTACTATCAACCATGGACGATGAATATTTTACATCCTCTATGAACGCAGACGTAGTCAAAAAATATTTTGCTTAAAATAGAACCGCAGGACACAAAAAGAAAGTCTAAGCAAAAATGGGGCATCTCGGCGAACCATAAAAGGAAAAGGTTCATGAAAAAATTAGGGATAAAAAGAAAGAATAATAAACCTGCAAAGTTGAAAACCTGAAAAGGAGACTTTGGCAAAAATGGGTATCCCGGTGGATTGAAAACCCACAAGGGCGATCCAGGCAAATGTTAGGGATTTTAAAAGCATATAACTACAGTATGTGTTCGATCTATGAATGCGTTTTGACTTATGGAAGTCCCGAATGGTAAAAATCAGTCCAATCAGTCTCTTCAGAAGGCAGAACATTGGCAAAGCATCAAAGACATATAGGTCATAGCCAGATCAAAACATGGTGGTTGTCTGTTTCCACATTGCCGACATTTGTATATTTCTTGTTGTACTTTTTGCGCAATTACCTCTTTTCAGGAATTGCATATGTTGTAATTTGCCTATTTACAGGCCTTTTCAATCAATAAAGTATTATTCACGCAAAGAGCTTTCCATTTCCTGTTTTTACTTTTACTGTTTTATGTGCAAAAAAGGGCATCTGATATTTTTGATAAACTTTGCATGTAAAAAATTTGGGGCTTTGCGAATCATATTGAAAACAATGATTTACTTGAATGGTGTCATAGATGGTAACCGAAATAGCCATTTTTGCATACAGGACATTCTATTTGTTTATTTGTTGTTTATAGGATGACATGACCTACTCCACAACAGAGATTTTGTCTCTCCACAGAGTACTGATGTCAGATCAGAAATATCTCGCCTGCATTGATGTGTACTTATCCCTATTAGGGTAAGGTTGGGCTTATTCCCCAGCGGCAGAGTAGAGGTGAAGGCCATTCCCCGATAAGATCTATGTCATTGACTTCTCTCCCCAAGCAGAGGTTGAAGTTGATTCCCCCGACGAGTATAACAATGATGGCTAATATCCTCAACAAAGTCCAATGGTCGTTGGCATTCTTCTAAGTCAAATTTTTTGGGACGATCTCCCAAGAGACGTCTTTCTCATTTACCAGCATAATGAAAATTATATTCATAGAAGCCATTTAGTGGGCCTTCCTCAGCTGAGTTTGTTTGTGGATTTTTCTCAGCACCTTTCTTGGTGGTGTTCTTTTGCATACCATTTGCATTGCATCTTCCCAAACGTGTAGCATTTCCATTTTGTATGGAGCATTATGCCATATTCAAACATATGCATCTGAAGCATAAGCCAAGTTTGGCATCTTTATTGCCAGACATCTCTCCAGCAGACAACGACATAATTCATGAGACTCTGTGCTACTTTAATCCCAGCTGAAATCATTTATAGATGTTTTCGTCTTACTTTTACTCCCCGACAGAGTTTTTTTTAAACTTCTCTTTCCCCTTGCGAATTTTTCTTTTCAGATCATGAGTCGGTTGATTCTACTTCCTGCCTATCCCGGATGTTATTCAAACTTTTGGTTGCTAATCCCCAACTTAATTGTTTTTCGGATGTTATCCCAACTATTGGTTGGTAGTCCAATGTTTGTTTGGATGTTATCCTAAATTTTGGTTGGTAGTCCTTTATTGTTTCCCCGACGGAGCCGTTATCCCAATTTTTGGTTGGTAGTCTTTGTTGCGGTAAATTCACCTTCGTTCGGTGTTCCGGTGATTCTAACTTTTGGTTGGTAGCCTTCGTTTGATTCCAAATTTTGGTTGGTTTAGTTTTGTTGAGAATCCCAACTTTTGGTTGGTAGTCTTCCCTTCTGGTGATCCTAACTTTTGGTTAGTAACCTTTATCCCAACTTTTGGTCGGTAGTCTTCCCTTCTGGTGATCCAAATTTTTGGTTAGTAACCTTTATTCCAACTTTTTATTGGTAATATTCTTTTGTTCCCCGTGGAGTCATTATCCCAACTTTTGGTTGGTAGTCTTCTTTTTGGTGTGTTCACCCTCGGTCGGCGTTCCGGAAATCCTAACTTTTGGTTAGTAGCCTTCGGCCTAACTTTTGGTTGGTAGTTGTTACGGTGAGAATCGTGATACCAAGCTATTGATTAACTTGAATCTTAATTCGTAAAATTCACAACTGTACTTTAATTTATCCAAAGAAAAGGTTCATGAAATAAAGACCTTTTGCGCGATGTAACAACAACGCTAAGAGATTCGGGGATTGGAGGTTGGTTATGCAATGGGTAGGTATTTCACATCCTAAAAATTTGTAGTACTCTACAGGAACCTTTTGTATGTGTATGATAAACTTGCTATGGTTATGCTAGGGTTTGGGATTAGGGTTAAGGTAAAGACCTAAGTTTGATGTTTCTAAGTTTGCTCGCAAAGATATCGCATCTTCTGCCTACGTATCCTAACTAGGATAGAATCAGAGCAATCGTAGTTCACCTTACTAGGGATATATGAACACTTGATCAAGATCAAAGGTTCAAAGGGGAACAAACATAATAATGCTTGTATAGAGTTTAACAAAACTCTCTATTCTAAGTTGTACACTCAAAGGGATTGACTTTGACAAAATCCAAAAGGGGAGTAAGTAATCATGACAATGATTCTTACATAGAGTTAACAAACTCTATCTTAAAGTTCTAATTAAAAGATACTCTTAACAAGGGGTAGGTATTTTGACTTAAGCAGAGTCCAATGGCTATAGGTTCTAACTTAACTAAGTTAGAGTTCAAGGTGACTTAACAAATTCAGAGGGAGGGTAATGAGCTATCTATGACCCAAAGGTCAATAGAGAG
The DNA here is from genome assembly GCA_963859935.3 of Lathyrus sativus. Lineage (NCBI taxonomy): Eukaryota > Viridiplantae > Streptophyta > Magnoliopsida > Fabales > Fabaceae > Lathyrus > Lathyrus sativus. The sequence goes on from OZ012736.1 coordinate 321,247,997, forward strand.
ACTTTCCTTTGGAATAGGAATAGGTGAGGCAACTGGATGAGAACTAACAAGTTTCATCATGTTGGGAATAACTTAAAAACGTTAAAAGCACACATAAGCATTCATTCAAACATTATGAAGATATGAAAGAGCATGGTAACAACCAAGAAAGATATGCAAGCATGTGACAACATTCAACAAAGAACAAGGCTACAATCAAATCAAATGGTCAACCATTAATGAACAAAGATATTACAATATCTAAAAGGGGTGGTCATAGAGGTTCTTACAAGACCAAGCATATAAGGCAAGATTAACTTTAAACATCTGAATAAAGATGAAGAGCAAAGAGGTAACAACCATCAATGAATACAAAAAGAACATAAGTAACCAAATCAAGTTTAGTTATGAAATTCAAACAAGTCCAATGCAAGCAAGTTACAACTTGAGGCAAACATATTATAGGGATCAAAGGATGTCAAATGTAACAACATGAGACCAACTAACATTCATTGATGACAATCAAGCAAGCAAGGATACAAGAAATCTTACAACAATTCAAGTATAAGTTCAAGGTTTCATGGGAAAAGCAAACAAAATTCATGGTAACAACCAAAAGAGATAAACCCTAGCATGTTATGGTTCTAACAAGACACATAAGCAAGTAGAAAGAGACATGATGAACATATTCAAGAGGTTACAACATGAAGAAGTATGGTATGGTTCAGAGACAAAGTTCAATGTGTTGTCTTCATATAGATGTATCCACAAAAGTAAATATGAACATGGTAAGACATTGGATCAAGCAAATTTGATTACTCAAACATGTTAACAAACACCTATGAATCATACAAAACCAATATTACAAGACATATCAAGTTTAAGTTGAGAAAAGTTTCAAAACATTAAGGTGAAAACCCTAAAAACACATGATATTCAAGTGAGTAAACATCTTTCTAGGATAACAATCCTTGAATTATTTTCTCACTATTTTAAAATATACATGAAGAAGAACAATTTAAAAAAATAATGGTGCAAAAATGTTAAAAAATGAGCAAGTTATGATGAAATTGATTTTGTGAAGAAAAATGAAGAAAGTGAGTGGTAAAAAGAAGGAAATGTCCTACATAAGGATTGAACCCACGCCATATGGTTCACATGTTTAAAATATTACCAAACCATATAGGATGTGCATATGATATCAAGATGGAAGGGGAACAAGATATTGCTAAAGTCAAAAAAATGATTTAAAAAACACAAAAGAGTTGTCCCTGGCAGGATCGAACTCGCGTTAGCAGTGTGAAGAGAGGATAATGTACGCAGGTTTTAACCACTAGGGTGGTGATACATCCAATGTATCAAACCACCCCATGAATTAATAAGCCTCAAACATGGAATTCTGGGCAAACCTGACTAGGCCCAACCAAACCAAAACTCAAAAACGTCAACACCAAATCTCTTTCAATCCTTGATGGATTTTAATAAAATTTTAGTCAAACTTGAGTGAAATTGCACAAGGAATACAATGGTATCCTTGGTTTTTTCTAAAAATGTTTACATTTTGAAATTCGATAATAAATGCAAAAATGAGACAAAAATGCATTTTCAAAACTATAGATTTGTTCAAGCATGCTACACCAAGGATAAAAGCTCAAACACACTCCAAATGTCATATACAAGGTATCTATGAGCACATAGAACTCATATCCAATCAAGAATATCAAATGACATGTAGAAATAAAATCATAACATGTTGGCAAACAAGGAAACTCATGACAGTTGCAAACAGACAAAGACTCGACACTCAAGCGTGATTCACATGACCTAGGCAGCATATAAATGAGGTCCCTGATCATTTCAACATCTGGTTCAAACAGAATTCAAACAATACACATGAAAGTGAAAGACTTAAACCAAACTACAAGGTAAAAAACCAGAACAGTTTATAAAACACATCAATATGCATTATACATTGTTCACACATGTTTAACATGACCTATAAATGAACTTAGGCACCACCACAACATTGACCCTAGGCAGAACAAAAATATGGCACATGGAATGAAACCTATAATCACACTAACAAGCACCAATCTCAAGGCAGTTTACAAACTCAAAAGAACAACTATCACCAAAGTTCATACATGACTTATAATGGATTCTAAGCATATTCAAACTAATGTATATCAAAAATAAACATGATGCCTAATAAGGTATAGTTTGCAAAGATAACTTACCTCTTGAAGACCTCTTAAGCAAGCTCTTTATGCCAAGCTTCTAGTTGAGTAAAAATGAGTTGAGCAGCTTCTCTAAACCTCCAATGTAGTGTCTACAAAGTTCAAGTTCCTTCCAAGCAGCTCCTTATGCAAATAGGTTGACATAGGCTAGAAGTAACCAAGGGATTTTTGTGACAGATTTTGGAAATGGTTGTACAGTTGAGTTGTGATGATTTGGAAAGTAACTAAACCTTATATTTGAGGTGTTTGAGGTGTTGGAAGAGATGGAACAACCCTGAACAGAAGGATCTGTTGAATAATGCAAAAAGTCAATCTTTTTTTGTTTAACAATTGACTTTTGGGAAAAAGACGTTTCTGGTGAAAATGGTGGTTGAGGAAGCTTCAATACAACATCTATGGGTTACTTGAAGTGTTTTTAGAGAGGTTTGGTGTTTGGAAATGGATTTACGGTGAATTCTGCTCAAGGCAGATTTTATGGTTTTTGAAGTTTTTCTTAGTTGGCAAGAAAAATGGAAAATAGAAAAAAGAGAGTTGTTTCTGCTTGGATTGATGTTGGTTCTGGTGTCTTTGATGTGTAGAGAGTGTTCTATTTATAGGGAGAGTATAGAGTAAGGATCTAGTTGGTTTTTAAGTCTCTTGCCAACTTGTCCATTTGAGAGTCAACTTGCTAGCAATGATGATTTTCCTTGATTCATGTGATCAAGTACAAAGCTTGCTGGATTTAGAACATGCTTCTGAGATTGAGATAGACCTTGGAGTGTGGAAGGAGATAAAAGAGTGGCTCAAGGCATATTTTGAGGAAAAGTGGTGCTTTATCAAAATAGCATTGATCGCTTTATGCCATAAATGGAAGTTTCTCTGGGTTCCAACCTTTAATCTTTGTGTAATCTTTGTATTTTTCGTGTAACACCTTTTTTTGAGTCTATATTGCAACTAATCAACCTAAAACAACCAGATTGACAACAAAGAATTGGTTTTGTATCTTATCATTACAAGTTGAGATTTTGGATTTCAAGCTTTTGGACCCCAACTTCCTTCCTTTGAAACTCCTAGCTCACAAATGCAATGGAGGACTTCTTGTACTTTTTGGAAAGCCCTAAACATTCTCTACAACTTTCATGCTTTACATAAATTCCAATTCCAAGTGGAACTATTTCAAAAATCCCCTTGAAGTTGGCTGAAAAGATGACTTAAAAGTGCCAAAAACATGAAATGTTTTTAAGTGTTTTTTCCCTCTTGCCTTGTTTTTGCTCATAACTCAAAATCCATTAATTTTTTGAACATAGGTCACTGTGGCACTTTTATAGGGCTTCACAAGACCTTTCCAACAAGCTTTGAACCACTCCATTTGGATGTGTGGTTAGAAAGTTATGGCTTAGCCCCTTTCAAAACTCTAATTTCCCGACTTTTCGGTTACTTCTCAATTATTGATCCAATGGTCACCAAACTTCATGATCAGATATTACATAACATTGGGAACATAATTGTCTTCAATTTTGGGTCAAAACCCTGTTGGTCAATGGTTTGACTTTTCAGTCAGACGAACTGAACGATCGAAAACCTCTGAATCCACTATTGGTATTCTGGGTTTCCTAAGGCCTTGAAACTTCTTGAGGGGACGTCAATAAGTCATATAAGCTTTATGGACCATGTTTCCACCATTTGAATTCCATTTAAATCAAAAGTCAAACTACAGTTGACTTTTTCAATTGGAAATCCTGATTAGGGTTCTTGCACTGCACTGCTCTTCTTCTTTGTGTAATAACCTCAAATTAGATTCATACTTGATCCAATGTGGTATCCTTAATTATGTAGAGAGTTAATACATGAAGAATCAATCCAAAACCTTCATTGGTCAACCCATAGAAACCCCGATTCCTAACTGTGTGGAACCCTAATTCACCTGTATCTTGACAAAGATCAAACTTGAAAGGGGTTAAGGTTAGATAAACAAATTATGATGCTTCTAGAATGATGATGAGATCTAGGGATAAATATTTGGGGTATAACAGTTGCCCCTATTTAAATATCTTCACTAGATAGCAATGAGAGATAACAATCTTCATAGAATCGTAGTGAAAGGTATTTAAATATAACAAACAAAAAATTTTGTCCCTTAGATACAATGGTATGCAAAAAAATGCGAAAATGACATGAATTCTAAATGATTCTTTATGATGCTTGAATGCAAGATAATGTTGACACACGAGCAAAAGGAAAGAACAACAAAACAACGAGTGACCACTCATTGAGGAAAGAAACTCCACCAGGGAAGAGGCAAGTCTCCCTAGAGAAGTAGAAGACTAGAGACACGATCCCTATTGGACAATCCAAAGGGGACTTTCCTTATAATGAAGAGTTTAAACGAGATCTTCAAGAAAAGACTAGAAACAAGACCGGGCTCACAGAGGAAGCTAATAACCACTAGTTCCTGAGACTTACTGGGGATACCCAGGGCTTCGCTGAGGGATGCTAGTAACGACTAGACATCCTGAGTTTGAGACATGTGAGCCATTCTGATAACCATATACTAGTGATGACTAGACTTAGAAAAGGATATGGTGACAATCAAAATAGTGATGCCAATAACGATTGGACTTCTAGTAATGCCAGTAACTATCGAGCTTATACTGAGGAAATGGTGACAACCAAGTCAAACTGCCAATGACAATTGGATTTTCGAACAATGCCAGTAACTACTGGACTTCAGCTAGGGAAGTTGGTAATAAATGAAACTCATACCAATAACAATTGGTTTTCAAGCAAATGCCAGTAACCACTGGACTTAAAAGATTGGTAACAACCAAAACGAAGTACCAATAACAATTGGATTTAAACAATTCCAGTAACCACTGGACTTTAAAGATTGGTAACAACTAAATCAAAGGTACCAATAACAATTGGATTTTCAAACGATGTCAGTAACCACTAGACTTACAAAGATTGGTAACAACCAAATCAAAGGTGCCAATAACAATTGGATTTTCAAGCGATGCTAGTAACCATTAGACTTACAAAGATTGGTAACAACAAAATCAAAGGTACCAATAACAATTGGATTTAAACGATGCCAGTAACCACTAGACTTATAAAGATTGGTAACAAACAAATCAAAGGTGCCAATAACAATTGGATTTTCAAGCGATGCCAGTAACCACTGGACTTACAAAGATTGGTAACAACCAAATAAAAGGTACCAATAACAATTGGATTTAAGCAATGCCAGTAACCATTGGGCTTTCAAAAGATTGGTAAAAACCAAATTAAGGTACCAATAACAATTGAATTTAAGCAATGACAGTAACCACTGGACTTACAAAGATTGGCATCTACATTTTGGTAACCAATAGTAGGCAGTATCAGAAGTTGCTAGTTACAACTAGCCTCCATAGGGATATAAGCATTTATCACCATAATACTTAATCCAAGCAACTTGACAAAGTCGGGGTAACAAATACGAAGTGAGCCCATGAAAATAGGTTGGAGCAACAGGATTGGTAACGACCAAAGGATTTCAAAGGCAACAGCCAGAAAAACAGAAGCATGCAAACAAATGCGTATGCTGATAATATGATGCGAATGCAAATGCAGACTGACTCACGGGAGAACAAAACAAAACACACAAGGGGGAAAACCCATCACACCGAGTCTTAGTTTTGCTAAACCGAATGAGAATCTTTCGTAGGGAATAATGGAGTAACTTCCTAGAAGTGATTTGGTCATTGCTCTTGCAAACTTCCGGAAGAGGAGTCACGACTTAGTAGCGGGGCGACTTTTGAGTACAACCTTATCCGAAGATGACGTCAAACCTTTTTACCGCTTTAAGAGAAGTTTAATACCATCATGTCATACCTTTTATAGATTCAACTTTTTTTGTTAGATTAGTTCTTCTTTAAAACAAAATTTTAATTTTTCAAAACACTTTGCTTTCAAAAATCATTATTAACGAATAAGTAAAATTTGCATAACAAGAAAAACACAGATCAAAACAATGATTGGTCCAAAATCTGATTTCATTAATAGGCGAGAAACTTACAAATGGCAAAGTCTCGGGAACAAATACAATATTTTTTTGGAAAAATGGAAAAACAAATAAAATGGGTTACAAAATCCAATGATGATCCAGCCCTTCTAACAAGTAGTCCATATGATTTGCTGCTTCTGACGAGAATAGCAAATAGTGATCTTCTTGATTATCTTTCTTAGGCTTAAACACTTCTGATTGAGTGAAATCTTTTCCCCTGACTTTACATGAATTGCCCCTTCGGGCTTTCAACTCATCGAGACACTCCTTTTGCTTGGGTTACCTTTCTAGGTTTCCAACTTAGTAAAACCTCTTCTTAGGAATAATACTTTATTACTGCATCTGAGTTGATGGGGTACTTAAGTTGTTTTCCGTCCATCATCTTAAGAACTAGAGATCCTCCGGAGAAAACAATTTTCATGACAAAAGGGCCATCATAGTTGGGCATCCATTTTTCGCGCAGATCCTTATGTGTTGCTAGGATTTTTCTGAGCACGAGTTCTCCTTCCTTGTATTCCTTGAGATGGACTCTTTTATCAAAAGCTCTTTTCATCCTTTGCTGGTATATTTGGTTGTGACACATGGCAGTCATCCTTTTTTCATCGATGAGGTTTAATGAATCAACTCTTTCTTTTATCCATTCGGCTTCCTCGAGCTCGGCTTCCATTAAGATCCTTAATGAAGGCATCTTGACTTCGATGGGTAGTACCGCGCCCGTCCCGTAGACCAAAGAAAAAGGGGTTGCCCCTGTTGAAGTGCGTACTGATGTTTTGTATCCATGTAAGGCAAATGGTAGCATTTTGTGCCAGTCCTTATAGGTTACGACCATCTTTTGTACTCTCTTTTTGATGTTTTTGTTTGCAACTTCAACGACACCGTTCATTTTCGGCCTGTATGGAGAAGAATTGTGATGTTTGATCTTGAAACTATCACACAGCTCTTTTATTGTTTTGTTGTTCAAATTCGACCAATTGTCAGTGAGAATTTGGTCGAGAATGCCGTACCGGCAGATGATCTCTTTTTTGATAAAGCGGGCAACCACTTATTTGGTTACGTTCGCGTAGGATGCCGCTTCTACCCATTTGGTGAAGTAATCGATCATGACGAGGATAAAACGATGGTCGTTGTATGCTTTGGGATCAATTACCCCAATCATATCTATGCCCTACATTGTGAATGGCCAAGGCGATGTTAACACATTAAGAGGATGTGGAGGAACATGCACTTTGTCGGCGTAGATTTGGCATTTGTGGAATTTTCAAGCGAAAAGGATGCAATTTGTCTCTAGAGTCATCCAGTAATACCCAACCCTCAAAATTTTCTTTACCATGGCATGGCCGCCCGCATGAGTGCCGAATGTTCCTTCGTGCACTTCTGTCATCAGTATATCTGCCTCCGTCTTGTCAACACACTGAAGCAGAACCATATCATGATTTCTCTTGTAAAGAACGCCATTGATGATGAAAATTTTAGATGACAATCTTCGTACGACCCTCTTGTCGATTTTAGAGGCATCAACCAAATATTCTTGATTTTGAAGGAAATTTTTGATGTCATGAAACTAAGGCTTTTCATCAGATTCTTCTTATGTCATCATGACATATGTTGGTGCAGTCTTTCTTTCAATGCAAATCAAAGGTACCTCGTTGACAAAATGGACCTTCCACATTGATGCTAACATGGCTAAAGCATATACAATATGGTTCTCGGCCCTTGCAACATGTTTGAAGGTAATTTCATCAAAGTATTCAATCATCTCCAAAATGTAATCCTTGTAGGGAATCAACTTCTCGTCTCGAGTTTCCCATTCTTCTTTAAGTTGATAGATTACCAAGGCAGAGTAACCAATCACCTATAAGATCTTAATGAGAAGATTGATATCAGCTTCTAGTACCAGGATGCAGGCGTCATATTCAGCTATGTTGTTGGTACAAGAGAAGCAAAGTCTGGTGGTAATAGAAGTATACCCTCTAGTCATTTTTTCCAGAACTGCTCCAACATCATGTCCATTTTTGTTGGACGCTCCATCAAACATCATCTTCCAACGGGATTCGAGTTCAGGACCTTCTTCAGAACCATGTTCTGGTTTCAAGCCTTGAACATGCATCACATCTTCATCAGGGAACTCAAAATTGAGTGGTTGGTAATCATCTACAGGATGCTCAGCAAGGTGTTCTGACAAGACACTGCCTTTGACGGATTTTTGGGTAACATACTAAATATCATACTCTGACAAGAGCATATGCCATCTGGCTAGTCTCCCAGTTTGAGCCAGTTTTTTAAAGATGTACTTTATCGGGTCCATCTTGGAGATTAACAGAGTAGTATGGCACATCATATATTCTCTCAGACGTTTGGCCGCCCGGGCTAGAGCATAACAAGCCTTTTCTAAAGGTGAGTAACGAATCTCACAATCAGTGAACTTCTTTCTCAGATAGTAAATTGAGTGTTCCTTCTTTCCTGATTCGTTAGTTTGGCCCAGGACACAGCCCATGAATCTTCCAATACTGTCATGTACATGAAAATTGGTTTTCCTAGTACTGGAGGAATCAATATAGGAGGTTCTTGGAGATACTCCTTGATCTTTTCAAACACTGACTGGCAGTTCTCATTCCATACAACCGTTTGATATTTTCGTAATAACTTAAAGATCAGAGATGTAGTTCAAACGTCTGAGGAAACCTCTGACTTACTTTTTTTTTTAGGAGACGGCATCTTTTGAATTGCTCTAACTTTGTCGGGATCCACTTTGATTCCTCGTTAACTAACAATGAATCCAAGTAATTTGCCAAATTGAACTCCAAATGTGCATTTAGCTGAATTTAGTCTCAATTGATATTTTTGGAGCCTTTCAAACAATTTTAGTAGATGATCCAAGTGATCTTCTTCATCTCGAGATTTTGCGATCATATCGTCTACGTATACCTCAATCTCCTGATGCATCATATCATGGAAGAGTGCAACCATGACCCGCTGATATGTGGCTCCTGTGTTTTTCAACCCGAAAGGCATGACCTTATAATAATAAGTGACCCAAGGTGTGATGAAGGTTGTTTTTTCCATATCGGCTGGATCCATTTTTATCTGGTTGTAGCCGGAGAATCCATCCTTGAATGAGAATACCACAAAACTGGCTGTGTTTTCCACCAATGTGTCGATATGTGGTAGGGGGAAGTCATCTTTCAGACTAGCTTCGTTCAGTTCCCTGTAGTCTACACATATTCTGACTTTATCGTCTTTCTTAGGGACATACACAATGTTAGCCACCCATTCTGGGTACTTGGATGCTGCTAAGAAGCCTGCGTCAATTTGTTTTTTGACCTCGTCTCGGATTTTGAGAGCCATGTCGAGTCTGGATCTTTGAAGCTTCTGCTTGACTGGAGGACACTCAGGTTTCAGGGGGAGCTTGTGCATTACAATGTCGATATCCAACCCAGGCATGTCTTGATAAGACCAAGCGAACATGTCAGCGTAATCTTTGAGAAGCGTCATTAACCGGCCTTTAATGTCTGCCCCTAGCTGTGCCCCAACTTTGACCTCTTTATTTTCTTCTTCAGAGCCCAAGTTGATGATGTCAATTTATTCTTTGTAGGGCTGAAGATAGGCGTCCTCATACTCGGTCATCTTTATCAATTCTTCAGGGACTTCAGAATCTTCATCACTCCCTTCTTCGGCTTGAAAAACAAATGGATCACTACCAGAAGGGATCAAATGGTCATTGGATTTTGTGGGTGATGAAGGTTTTCTGCATGGTTTTACGTGTTTTATAATGATCAGACACATACAAAAAACATGCAGATGATGGGTTCATTTTAAATTTCAAAAAGTTGTCATTTTTCCTTTTTACAAAAAGTGAAAATGATGAGAAGAAATAAAAACAAGAGTTTTAACAAAAACACTTCTTCATTCATTAATCCTTTAAATCGCAAAGTGGCCCATACAAAATGATTTGCTGGCCTTGGGCAAGACACAAAATGTTTAAAGAAAACAAAAGCTAACAAGAAAATGCATAACTCTAAAGGTAGCATGACAGGAATCTCTACTGTCTCCCAATTGCAAAAAGTTGCTCCGCCTCGGATCACTAGGCTATCGAGGTTGCTTTCTTCAATTTCATCAATAATGGCATTTACTTGTACCCCGTAACTTATGAATATTTCCTTCAGGGTCTTCTGCTTCTGGGTGCTTTCTTCAGATGTTTCTTCTAGAGTTGGTTTGTAACCCAACCCTTCTCTATCGTTCTTGGCGCGAACATTCACCTCTATAACCTCTCCCCATCCCAGTGGGAGCCCTCCTTTTATTGTGTCGCAACTGCGAAGAAGGGCCGGCAAACTAGACATAAGAGTCGCCACTGAACGTTATTTATCCCAAATAGAGGGAAAGGAAACGATCAAAGAAAACCTAAGAGAAAGGGAAAAACAAGGTCATCAAAACCAAATCTCGGGTTCGGGAGTCGGTTACGCAAGGGGAAGGTATGAGCACCCCTCACATCCATTGTACTCAACGGAATCCATGCTTGTTGTCTAAACTATGGGCGAAAACTATCTAATGCTACTGCTAACGGGGGGTGAAGAGAAAGAACAGACTCGATAGGACATCACCACCTTATGCCTACATATTCCCTCGTGCAATGGGAAAGTCAGAGTCAATGTAGTTCAGGAAACTACGGGTGATGGGGGAAGGTTGCTCGCCAAGACATCAATGTCTTGTACCTATGTATCCTCATCTGGTATGAGAAATCAGAGCGAACGTAGTTCGGGAAACCTAGACCACTAGTTGGTTAAGAGTTATTTATAAGTAATGTTACGTTTCAATTCCAGCAGTTAGGGACGATGTCTGTTTGCGGTAGAACGGAAATGTAACATACTCTATCTGAAAATCAGGTTTGAGACAATCCCAAAGGATGAAAAAGGTTTGAATTTTGTTCATGTTTTTTATGAGAAGTGAATTGAGTTAGTTTGTAACTCATGTTGCACTAAAAACTATGACATAAGAGCGAATGCGACGCATATCGCCCAAAGGGCATATGCTAAACACTCTAGACAATGTGAAAGGAGGCCCCCCAATCATCATTCCTTATGTACTTAAGGCTCATAGTGTACAACAATTGTTATCCTTTATTAAGTGTCTTAAGAAGTTCTGAGATGAGAGGAGAAGACACAAGACTCTAAGGGGAACTGATAAACCCTAACGTTGTCATGCAAGATGGTCCTAACGTTGGGATTGAAAAAGGAATACTACCTAATGTTATCATGCAAAGGATTGAAAGCCTAATGTCTCTCCTACTCCCATCTTAAACAGAGGGACTAGGAATCCTAAGGGATCATGGAAAAAAGCACAAGTAAACACCAAACATAATCAATCACAGATGAAAATGCAATGAAAGACTTAAACAAGTCCTGGAAGATGAAAAAAGATATGAGATGCAAACACAAATGCAAACACAAATGAAAATACGCAAAAATGCAACAAACACAAGTCACAAAGATGGAAGACTTAAACAAGTCAAAAGAAGATGAGATGAAATGGGTGAAGTAAACTCCTACAACCAGGTACCATCAATCATCAAGAAGCAAAGTGATAGGCTTAAATTATACTGTTTATTTTGACTCGATTTCGCGCAAGTTATTTAGTATTTTATTTCTATTTCCTGTATTATGCCTTTGTTTTGTTTCTTTTTTAGGTTTTTGTATTTTCAAGGCTACTTGAGAAGAAATGAAGAAAAACGAGCTAAAAACCCTACTTTCTGAGGAAATGTACACATGGCGGGCGCCATAGAGGATGCCACACATTGGATGCAAGCCAACTGCTGACAACTGCCACGTCTCCCACTCCTTTCCACCCTATTACATGTGGCGGGTGCCACAAGGAGGTGGTGGGCGCCACCTTCACACGGCTGCTTTCCTCCCAAAAGGAGTTGAGGGGCATTCCTGTCTTTACCTGTACTTTCCTGCCTCTATAAATAGAAGAGTTCTAATTCATTTCAAACCATCCAAAATTTGAGAACAGAACTCAAGCCATAAATTTCTCCTATTGTAAAGTAATAAATTTCTCACATCGAGGGGTTATTACACCGTGTAATCAAGTTTGGAGCACTTGGGTAGAAGTTAAACCTGCCGCCATTTTATTTCCGCCATTTACTTCCAGTTGTACAAGATTTTTAAAGCCTCTCGTTTAGAGCAGGTTTCTGTCTATTTATTGCATTTTACCCGCCTTTATTTCCCGCACCATTTATTTCTCGCACCGCACTTTATTTATTTATTTACTCGCACTTTATTTACTCACATTTATTTACCATGGCCGGCTAAATCTTAAGGGCTAGGATGTGAGGATTATAGTTATAATTAGTATTCCACACAGTTGTCGGTAGAATTACTTAGGGGTTATTTTACCTTTTAACACTTATTTTCTGTGCTTAAAATCTGTTAGGTAAGATCGAAAGTCATCCAACCTTTAGATAAATTAGGTTAGTTTTGATTGTTCCGAGGAAGCGAAAGCGCTTGGCTCAATTAATTAGGAATCTTTAATGTTTAATAAAATCGATTTTAAAACTGTTTTTGGACGCATTTATGGATTTAAAGTCCGGTTCGCAAGAACGTCTTTTTGTTAGAAATTCTAGGTTAAAATACTTTTCAACTAAGTCAAGAAACTATATTTCTTAAAAATAGGTTTATGAATCCTAACGCAATGCGCACCTTTTTATAAATGACAATAAGAGGGGTCGATTAGGGATAAACTTGGTTCTGATTACGCGAAAGTGACAGTTCCCGTTAAATTAGTTCTTTTCATGAGTAGAAAATATTACCCCATATGGAATCCTATATGTGCACATCTGAAATACTACGTAGCTATATGAATTGCATCTATGCCTATTGCTTTATTATTAATTTTAATCACGCACTTTACTTTTGTTTCGCACAACCCAATCCTTTATTTGATTTGCCTTAGATAAACATCGTAACAATAGTAATCGATAGATTGATGTTTGGTCTCTGTGGGATCGATAATCTTTTGTATTACTTTGACGTTATTCGTGCACTTGCGAATCGCCCATCAAGCTTTTGGCGCCGTTGTCGGGGACCAATTACGTCAAAATTTCAGACCCTATTGTTACACCGTCTAGACTAAGGCTATACCCTTCGGTCAATGCAAAGAACTCGCAGCACCGATACCCTTATAGATCCTTTAAAGGAACCTGAACGTTACACTCGTGCACGTAGCTTATTTCGTAGATTTAAGAGATCTACGGACAAAGACCGTAACCAAAGACCCCTTAAGGATTTCGCTCAACCATCTAATAACGAACCTAGTTCTAGTATTGTGAACCCCAATATTCCTGCTCACAATTTTGAGCTAAAGCCATCCCTATTACAATTAGTACAACAAAACCAGTTTGCAGGACTCGCTACCGAGAACTCGAACCATCATTTAAAAACTTTTATCCAACTAGCTAATACTTTTAAAACCAATGGTGCTACCCCTGAGGCGATTAGGTTAAGATTATTCCCTTTTTCCCTTAGAGACAAAGCCCTTACTTGGTTAGATTCCCTTCCAGCCAATTCCATAACAACTTGGGAAGACCTTAGGAGAGTTTTTCTCGCTAGATATTTTCCCCCAAGCAAAACCGTTGTTCTTAGGAACCAAATAACTAGGTTTACTCAAAACCAAGGTGAATCTCTCTTCGAAGCTTGGGAAATATATAAAGACCTATTGAGAATATGTCCACACCATGGCCTGGAATCATGGCTGATCATTCATACCTTCTATAATGGACTTCACTATAACACAAAGATGACCATTGACACCTCCGCAGGTGGCGCCCTGATGAATAAGCCTTACCCTGAAGCTTGCGCTCTCATTGAGGATATGGCCCAAAACCATTGTCAATGGGGGATAGAGCGAGCGACAGTGGAGAAGAGAGAAGCCTAAGGAGGAATATATGAGATAAGTTCTATAGACATGATGAAAGCTAAAATGGACGCTTTGGCCCTTAAAGTCGAACATATGTATGCAAACCCAGTAGCTGCAGCAGCAGTTTCAACTGAGTGGGAATTATGTGGTACTCAAGGACACTAATCGGCAGAATGTAATCTGCTGAACAAAACTCACTTAGAAGAAGTCAACTACGCCCAAGGAAACCCATTTTCAAATACCTATAAACCTAGATGGAAGAATCACCATAATTTTTCCTACAAAAATAATAACCCTATCCAAAACCCTGCACCCCCGAGACCATCCGGTTTTCAGGCTCAAAGATAAAAACTCGCCTATGCAAGCTGTGCAACCTAAGTCGATCCTTGAGAAAATCATGGAAAATTTTATTACGGCTCAGACCCAGCAAAACAAAGAATTCCTAAACCAGAACATTCATGTAAATGAATTAATTACCTAGTTAGGAACTAAGGCAGACCAAATAGTCACCCACAATTAGATACTTGAAACCCAGATATCTCAAATAGCTTTAAAACAAGCTCCTGAGACTACACCCGGAGGACAGTTCCCTGGTCAACCTCAACAGAACCCCCGAGGGCAAGCCAATGCAATCACCTTACGGAGTGGGACCACTTACGATGAACCAATTAACCCGACATTGAGCGAATCCAAGTCTCCTAAGGAAAGCATGGTGCCCACGAGCGAAATCGAGGAACCAGTAGGATCTGAAAAGTAGAAGGATAAGGACAAAACCAACGAACCACCGCTACCCAATAAACCTTGCATACCCTATCTGCAAAGACTAAAACAAACCAAGATCAATAACCAATACCATAAATTTATCAAAGTCATAGAGAAACTTCATGTGGAAATCCCTTTCACAGAAGCCATCACACAAATACCATCATATGCAAAATTCCTCAAAGACATCCTTACCAATAAACGTAGACTTGATTGTCCAAAACCTTTAGAATGCAATTCCATTTCCAAAAATAAACTCACCAAGAAGGATAAAGATCCTGGAAATTTCTCCATACCTTGTATTTTGGGAAGTCATGTCATCAATAAAGCTTTTCTAGATTTAGGAGCTAGCGTAAGCCTTATGCCCCTGGAAGTTTTTGAAAGGTTAAAACTAGGATTATTGCAACCTACGAAGATGTCACTTCAATTAGCCGACAGATCCGTCAAGTATTCGGTTGGCATATTGGAAGACATCCCAGTCAGGATCGGTCAGTTGTTCATCCCAGCCGATTTTTTCGTCATGGACATTAAAGAAGATGATGACATTCCTATCCTCCTAGGCAGACCATTCTTATCAACCGCTAGGGCCATAATAGATGTCAAGAGAGGGAAGTTAACTTTTGAGGTAGGTGACGAAAAGATAGAATTCATTATGTCGAAGTTTCTTATGGCACCAGTATTAGGAGATGCATGTTATGCCATAGACATCATTGATGAATGCGCTAAAGAGATAAAATTAGAAGAAACCATCAGACTACCTTCAACCCTCATAAAGTAAGATGATGGGTTTATAGAACCCTACATTGATGATAACCTGTACGAATGTTTATCCCTTACCCCATATCCTATACCATGCCTAAAAAAACCAGCTTTAGAACTTAAGGAACTACCTAAAAACCTAAGATATGAATTCTTGGACGAAGAAATGAATCGTCCAGTTATAGTCAGTGCTACCTGTTGCACCCCAAAATTTGACCAACCGGTTCCCATATCTGGTTTATGTTTCGACGCATTTTGCATTCGCATTCTCATACTGCATACAGTGCATTTTCCCAGTCAGATTGATTATATCGGGATTACAGCCCCCTGGCGTTTCAGGCAGTTTAGGCCAGTTCGAATGAGTGTATTTTGAGAATTTATGCTCGTCCCGATATTTCCAGATTGAGCTGTTGTTTTCAGGATATTTCGGTGTCCGGCTTTTACCGTCTATTTCGTTATGGTTGCGTAATTGTTCTCTGATCGATTTAATCGGTTTCCTGGCATTTTTAGAATTTTCCCTTTTATTTTCGAGATTTTTAATAGATTTTTAATAGTTATTTGATTTTGTAGGTATTAAATAGGTTTTAATATTTTCTTATAGGATTAAATAGCTTTTTCTAGAATTTTAATTAGATATTTCTTTTTAATAGTTTTAATAGATATATCTTTTTCTAGATATTAATTAGAATAATAGTTTTTTTAGAATTTTTAATTAGATATTTTTTTAAATAGATTTTAATGTAGTTTTTAGAATATTAATAGATATTAGTTTCTTTTTAGAACAATATAGTTTTATTAGTGTTATTATTGATTTTTTAGATTTTAATAGAATTTGCAATTGGTTTAATAGATTTTAATATAGGATTTAAATAGAATAGTTTAGATATTAAATAGGTTTAGATATAGATTTAATGTTTTTTTAATTGGTTAGATTTTAATATAGATTTAATAGGTAAATAGATTTCAGATTTAATGGCACAGCTTTAATAGATGTTTTAATATAATTAGGGTTTAATTGTTTAGTCATTAATTAGATTAGTTAATTGTGTAGTTAATTAGGGCTTTATTCTTCTTTGTTTTATTAGCAGTTTAATTAGTATTTTCGTTTTCTGTTAATTGGTAGATTAATTACGTTTTAACTCATTAAGTCCAGTATTAATCACACTTAATCAGTCTTAATCAGAGTTTAGTCTAAGTGGGCCAGGTGTTCAGCTTTTCGTGGGCCCAGTCAAAAGTCCAACTGCTGCCATGTGTCCTATTTAAAGGGGTCCCACGCGTCCTTCTCTCTCTTCTGCCACCTCACAAATTCTGCCAGCTCAATTTTCTGCCACCTCTTTCCCTCTCTCTCCCACGTGTCTCTCTCAGACCCCACACCCACAGTCATGCGTCTCTCACTCACACTCTCTCTGCTTGCATGCGTGCCAGCTGTAGTCCAACCACTTCCCTCCACCGCCGGCCATGCAACCACCGCCGGAAACTGCCTAACCGTCGCCGGAACGCCTAACAGCTCACCGGAAACTGCAAAATTCCCAGAATTCATCCAAACACCTTCCAAACTTCATCATCCTCAACGATTGATCTCCATCAATCTTCGTCAGAAAACTCCTCGCCGGAATCTTCACCAGCATTCATCCACGTTCTTCAGTTCTTCATCAAGATTCATCAACGATTCGCCTAGATCCTCATTTCAGTATCAATATTCCATCGTCATCGTTCATCAATATTGTTGTTCCTCGGCAATTTTTTCCAGAAACCTTCAAACGAGCAAGAACGTTCATCATCTTCGTCTCTAGATTTCACCGGTTTCAAGATTTCGAGAACCTCCAACAGATCTTCGTCAACGGCCTCAAGAATTTCATCGCGCGTTCATTTTGAGTTCTCCAGAACTTCAAGATCGGCTTCGTTCATCATCAAGTTGGTAAGATCTTCGTCAGTCCCTCGCGAGAGCTCCACCAATATTGAACATCTTCATCTCAAATTTCCAGAAGCTTCATCGCCTTCATCCAGGTTTCCACTGAATCCATCCTTTATTGTAATTTTCTTGTTGTTAGTTGAGGATCTAAGTTATCTTTGAGTGTTAGCGAGAGATGATTTGGGTTGAGAGGTGGAACGGTGTTGGTTTGGGGATGAACAAGGTTGCGAAGAGGTTTGTGAGACAGAGAGAGTTGGTGAGGGTGAAACGGCGTTAGGGATGAACAGTAGAGAAGAGTTTAGTGAATTAGGGTTTTTGTTGCTGAGGTTGAGTGGGTTGGATTCGGGCCTTAGGCCCATTGTGTTTGTTTGCTAATCATCTCCCCGTTTTCCCCATGACACCCCCCTTTCAGTGTGAATTTTGTTTGGGCCATAGGCGAGATTTGCTAACTGCACCCCTGTCTGAAGGCCCAATGGAATAACAGGCGAATTATTTGCTATTCGCCACAGGTTTTTTCCATTTCCCCCTGATTTTTCCAAGTTATTTTCTGATTTGGTCTGGGCTTAGCGCGTTTTGATAAGCGCACCCCCTCCTGAGCCCAACATTTATTTTGAACTGTATGAAATTGCTATTCACCACGCCTGTTTCTTATTTTTAGTTGATTTTCATTTTATTTCATGTTTGCATATAGGTTAGTAAATAATTCACAATAAATTGAAAAATAATCATTTTTGGTTGGGAGTTTTTTCCCTATTTTCCTTAGGACCTCTAGAAAATTGTGAAATAATAAAAATATTAATTTCTTGCATTTTATATTTTTTGGTATATTTTACAATTTTATTGCTTTTATTTTACATTTGTTTGATATTGCCTTTTTCTGAATTTAGTATGAGAGATTGGTGCATGATTTTTGATTGATTCTTGTGAGGTTGATTAGATTAGGGAAGCATGTACCCTTAGCAATTTTTTCATATTTTTGTGACCAAAACTTAGATTAATTTGAGAGGTAGATAGGAGAGGTATCAGAATTAAGGTTTCACAACACTTAGGTGTAGTTTAGGGCATAGTTTGGGTACTTAAGGTTTGATTTAGGCCTTGGGGTTTATATGGGGTATAGGGTATATAGTTAGGTTCCCTTAGAAATTAATCTAGGATTTTATAGTGAGTATTACTATTTTAGTTGATTTTTGCAATTTGGTTGATATTGGTCTGTTTCCCACTTGGGATGTTGTTTTGTTTGTGGGGTTTGGGTCAGTTCAATTGGGTGTTGGGCTTGGGCTTTGCTTGTTGAGGCTAATGAAGACCTTGGATGATGGTTGGAGACAAGGGATAGAGCTTGATGCATGAAGATTCCTCTCCTGGAAGATGGTTTGTGAAGACTTAGGAGATAGGAGAAATAGGGAGAGCCTTAGATTAGAATGATTTCTTCTTACAAACATAGAAAGCATCTTGTGCTTCTATTCCTCCCTATGACATAAATTCCTTCTAAGGTATTCACATCCCTCCTTTGGAGGGATAAATGGCTTATTTTAGAAGTAGAACTTTGAGGGAACATTTCTCTTATAATGTTAAACCCTTATAGGCTTCCTTTGGTTGTCAATAAGCTGTTTAGCATTTCAACTTAATATGTTAAGTGATTCTCTCCTGTGAATGCTTGCCTTGAAGATATAAGTCCATTGAAGATAATAAGTGCATTGAAGATTGATGAAGAGGAAGCTTGTGCCTGTCAAAGCTGGATATCTGTTGAAATTAGGGTTTTGCTGCTGTTTGAAGCTGTCTATGTGTTGGGGGTTCATTGCTTACCAGAGCTGGGGTACTTTTGAAGACAGGAGCTTATCTAAAGCTTGGGGATCATTTAAGAGTGAAGATGGGATCTTGCTTGAAGTTGGTGCTGTTAACTGTTTGTTGTTAATCAACTGTAGCTGTCAGAGCTGGGGCTGTTTGAACTGCTTGCTGTAGGAGCTGGTGTTGCTGTCAGAGCTGGTGTTAGGTTTTATTTCTCTTTCTGTGTTGTTAGTTGGCTTGTTCTGCTTGCCCCCTTAGGTTTGAAGTGAAGCTGTTTCACTTTGCCTATTGTTTTCCCAGGTTCGAGGTTGAGTGGGACTCCCTTGCCTCGCTTGTATTGCTGCATTGCATGCATTTTACTATTTACTGTATATCCGCTGTTTCTTTTCCGTTTATCCCCTAGGATCTCTGTTTTTCTCTGTGCAAGAGAGAAATATGACAGACATTAGGTGTTAACCCATGCATGATAACATTAAGATAGTTTTATCCCATTTTCAACCATAGGATTTTTAGAGCTTCTTTCTCTTCTCATCTCGAAACAATCAAAAACACAGTAATAAGGTTAATCGATGTCGTACGTTACGAGCCGTAAGCTATTTGAGAAAGGGTTGCTGGAGAGTTTCTTTCCAGTAGTCTGGCTGCTTAGTGTGGTACCCTTTGGATGACACGCGATGTAGTCACTCTCAAGTCATAGTCTCTAGTGCGTCAGAGACTGCAAACATCTAAAAAACACTTCTTGCGTAAAAGACTGAAAACAAACCTCAAAGTGTCATTTTTGTCCGCTTGGACTCCTAATCAGAAGAAAACCTTTTCAGAAGGATCTAAAAAACAGTCAGACAAATCTGTGTCCTCCGTAGCCCGAACTACGTTTGCTCTGATCTTTCACGCTGTATGAAAGTACGTAGGCATAGGATGCTGTATCCTAGCGAGCAACCTTCCCCTCCTTTCCTGTAGGTAGGCGAACTACGTTGACTCTGATTTCTCGTTCCAGACGGGAATACGTAGGCATAAAGTGCGATACTTTTCCGAGTCATTTTATTTTCTTTTAACCCCAGACCTGTAGAATAGATAGAATAACAATCCGTACTAGAAAACAAGCGTGGATCCCGTCGAGTACGACGGACGTGAGGGGTGCTAATACCTTCCCCTTGCGTAACCGACTTCCGAATCCAGGATTTGGTTGCGATGACCATTCCTTTCTCGTCTTTGCGGTAGGTTTACTTCGAGCGTTTCCTTTCACTCTGTTGGGATAAATAACGCACAGTGGCGACTCTTCTGTTCAACCTGCGCCGATTTTTGCAGTAGCGACAGCTGGCGACTCTGCTGGGGACTCCAACGGTTCCCTACGCGAGTCAATCCTAGCGCTTGTTTTCCCCGTCGTGGGTTTTGTATGGATTTACATTTCTGTCCTTACTTTCCGCAGTTTACTGTCAGCTTTATATTGTTATTAGTGTTGTGGGGATGGGGTGATCTATTGAGAGATAAGTCGGACCTGGGCTTGAGTGCACCTAGATTTAGTTGTGGAAAGTAGTGGGCGCGTGCATGCTTTGCATGTACCAGTCTCCCGCAAAATCCATGCTCGGACGAGGTTCTTCTGGTTAACTTCTTTTTCAACCCTTTGGGTTGAGGGGGTTGTTGGTTAGTTGGATTGTCGACTCTGGGGACCGATCATTTGAAAGTTGGCTAAGTGAGGCCTCTTCAGGACATGATGATGCCACACCTTCTGGGTATCGTATCATCAGTCTTGAAAGTCTGTGATGCCGACGACCGCATAGGATGTCGTACCTTGTGTCAGTTATTAGGACACCTACCTGTGAGAGGGGTTGGGGCATGCAGGTAACTTGACCTCCAGATTACCGGTTTTCTTGATTGAGGTTCAGTGGTGTTTGAGGACAGTGTTATTGGGTCTGTTGAGACCAGGTTGGATCATTGCGGTTGATCTTTTGAGACCAGGTTTTGAGCAGTTTGTGAGTCTATTTGAGACCAGCATGGTGGATTGGGCTTCTCAGCCATGTGCACTTGATCCCTGTTGCATACTGCATTCTTGCATACTGCATTGTTGCATACTGCATTGTTGCATACTCATTCTGCATATCATTAACGTGTGTCTGTGCTGCAGGTGCATTTTCATACCTCTGATTCTAGTTGCCAGGATTTCTGTCTGCTGATATTATGGATACCCTGAAGAAGACTGTTGCGTACAAGTTGCCTACTCCAGATGTTTCTTCTTTGCTTGGTTTGATATCTCTAGCTGATGATGATGTGAGGAGAAGCTTCAGAAAGAGCTATGGGAAGTTACTTAGATTGGTGTATAAACCATCCATGTATGAGCGTAACGGATTATATGCGCTTATGTAGTTCTATGATCCCCCGCTGAGGTGTTTTACTTTCCCTGACTTCATTCTGGCTTCGACTATGGAGGAATATGCCGAGATCTTAGAGTTGACCATCCAGATCAGGGTACCTTTCATTAACATGGAAGCTGAGCCCAAACTGGAGGATTTGGCTGCTGCTTTGCATTTAGACTCTTCAGAGCTGCTGTTGACCTCGTGGAATGGAGTGTCTGGTTTTTCTCTCAAGTTCTTGGTTGGGAAAGCACAAGAGTATGCCAATAGTGGATGTTGGACTATGTTTAATGTTGTTCTTGCTCTGTGTATCTACGGCATTGTACTATTCCCGAACCTGCCTGACTTCGTTGATCTGGATGCGTTCTATATATTTGCTTCAGGCAATCTTGTGCCTACTTTGATTGGAGATTTCTATCACTCACTGCATTATAAGAATGAGAACAGGAGGGGCAAGAACGTCTCTTGTTGTGGGCCTTTACTGTATATGTGGTTTGAGAGTCATCTGCCCAAGAGGGGTATCTTTGCTGAGTCTGTGGATACGGTGGATTGGTCTGAGCATCTGACGGGACTTCCTTCAGAAGACATTGTCTGGTTTAATAAAGATTTGTTGGGATCTGTGATCAGCTACAGCTGCACCGAATATCCTAACGTCCCTTTGATTGGGAGAAAGGGTTGCATCAACTACAATCCTTCATTGTTGATCAGGCAATTCGGGTATGCTTTGAAAGGCCCACCAAAAGAGGAGGAAGTGCAGGAATCTCTGTACTTCACAGGTGATTTGAAGGGAGAACTATTGTCCAATCTTCAGCATGCTTGGAGAAACATCAACAGAAGGGGTAAGCCATTGTTGGGTAAAAATGATTGTCAAGCATATCCCCCGTACAGAGTCTGGATCCAAGATCGAGCAAAGCAAGTGCGGATGCCATTTCCTGCAATGTTACCTCCTGCTCCCCTCGTGGTTGAGGAGCCAACTACTGTGCCTATTGAGAGGTATGAACAGGTTGTGAAGGAGAAAGAAGAGCTGATGAAAGCCAACAAGAAGCTGGAAGAAGAGCTAATGCAACTTAGGAGCGAAAGGAATGAGGCCGTATATTCCTTCGAGCAGCAAACGAAGCTGGTAAATCAACTGGGCACATAACTGACTGAGCAACGAAAGAAGCGTGAGCGATTGGGGATAGATTTCAAGAGCTCTCATGATATGCTGGAGTCTAAGAAGAAAGCACTTGATATAGCCTACCGGGAGATCTCTGCATTCAACAAAACCTGGAATGCCACGCTGACTGGCAACAAGGAAAGAGAAGACAAACTGAGGCTGCAGATCTCTGAGCTGGAAGGTCAGTTGAAAGCTAGCCAGAAGAGGTTGGAGGAAGAGGTTACGCGGAGGTATGATGTCCAGAATGCCTTGAACAAAGTCATCAAGCGCAAGAAAGAGTCTGCATCCCAGAAACGGAAGCTAGAAGATTGCTTTGGGGAAGGTGTTTGGGAGGAATCCATTGGTGATCTCCAGCGTGTTGTCAGGCAAAGAGACTCGCTCGTCGAAGGGTTGCTTGCTCAGCCAAATCACCCCAAGACTAAGAGATTATTAGAGGAGTACCATGCATATGGTCGCACTTGATTATCTCATGTATTGATGTGTATCCTTTATTTGCATTATGCTGGCCATCACCAGGATTGTTGGTTGAGGTCATGCCTTCCTATTGTACGCTCAGTAATATTGTATTCCTGATTTGAGGGGCTTTTCTGCAATATATGAGATGTTTTTCTATGATTGGGTTTCGAGCTTCTTATTGCTATCACTGTCACTGCACTGGCACTTTGGCACTAGAATCAGGGGTTGATCTCCCTAACGCACAGACACACATTGCATCTACATATCCATTTTGCATTGCTAGTTACTTGTTGAACTTGTATCTCATTTCCTGCATCTTCAGGTTGTCCAGGATTGACGAACAAAAAGTCCATCGCTACTCAACCCGAAACAACTGCAAGAGAATCATGGATCAAGTCCAAGTGGAGATGCAGGAAATTCGCGAGAAGTTGAATCTGTTCATGCAAGCAATGGAGAGCATTGCTAAGGGCCAGGAAGAGCCTCCAGACTTTGGTGCAGCCGCTGCTGACGCAGGCTAATGGGAACGGCAACAATGACCATAATTCTGCACACGTTGAGACTATTCCGGAGGGTGGACCCCCTACGCCTGTGGTTCCACCTGTAGTGACCCCACCGGTTATGGTTGTAAACAATGACGCTGGTGCTAGCAATGGTAACACAAGGAATGGAAATGAGACTGTTGTTAACAATGTTGGATTTGGGGACGCCAACCAAAGCGGTGGTAACAACAATGGCGGTAATGGTTTTGGTAACAATGGTTTCGGCTACAATGATCAGGGATTTGATTACGTCAATCAGGACGGGAAATTCAGCTTCAACACTCAGGGTTTCGGTTATGACGGTTTTGGTAACGCTAACCAGGGGTATGGTGGGTTTGGTAATATGAATGGTGTTGGGGTGGTTCCCGTCAACACTGGGTTCAGACCTGTTAGGGTCAACCAGGGTTTCGGTAACGGGGGACGAGGTCCCATGATCAATCAGCAAGGGTTTGGTTGCAACACTGGTTATGATGGATATGGAAATGGAAATATGAATTGGGGCGAAGACTGCCAGGAGGATGCCTTTTCTGGAAGAGGTGTGGGATTTGAAGGACCTGTTGATCCTGTGCAGAGGATCAGAATGCTTGAAGAACAGATGAAGGGGGTAGTGACTCAGAACTCCACCGGTTTGGATATGACTATAATGGGCTTGGTACCGGGGCTGAGGGTGTCGTTGAAATTCAAGGCTCCCGCGTTTGACAAGTACAAGGGGGACACCTGCCCTAAGGTCCATGTCCGCTCTTACTACAGAAGGATGTCCGCGTATTCAGATGATGAAAGGATGCTCATGCATTTCTTTCAGAATAGCTTATCAGGGCATTCTCTTGAATGGTATATGGGGCTGGAGCCCACGCAGATTAAAACCTGGAAGCAGTTGGCTGATGCTTTCGGGACCCATTACAAATATAACAGCGATCTGGCGCCAAACCGGGTCCAATTGCAGGGTTTGTCACAGAAGAACGGTGAAAGCTTTAAAGAGTATGCACAAAGGTGGCGCGATATGGCAGCGAGGGTGCATCCTCCTTTAATTGAAAGGGAGACGAACGATATGTTTATTGAGACATTTACGGGGGTGTTCTACGAAAAATTGTTTAGTGTGTCATTGAGCAGTTTCTCATATTTGATTCTTATGGGGGAGATGATTGAGAACGGGATTAAAGTTGGAAGGTTCCAAGCAGGTGAGTCTACTTCAACAGGAGGTGCCAGAAAAGCATTTGGTGGTAGACGACAGGGTGATACTAGTGCCGTGTTTGGTGGCAGGGGCAGGGGCAGAGGAAGACATCAGTATGTTCAGCCGCAACAGATAGCTAGCGTCACTATCCCGCTTCCTCAACAGAGACAGCCACAACAACAACAACCGCAGTAACAGCAAGGATAGAATCCTGGCCAGAGAAGGGTACAAAACGCGAGAGCAAAAAGAGTGTTCGACGCACCTCCCTCCACGTATGCAGAACTCCTCCAGACTCTGCTAGGTTTGAACTTGGTCGAAAAGAGTACTTTGGCAACGCCTACTAGGGCAGTACTTCCTTACGGATATGCTGCCAACAAGCATTGCGAGTTTCATTCCGGGGCACCTGGGCATGATATAGAAGCTTGTCAGGCATTTAAACACAAAGTTCAGGATTTATTGGATAGCAAAGCTATTAACTTTGGACAGGCGGGTCCAAATATCGTACAACAGCCTATGCCCAATCATGGGGCAAACGCCATCTTGACAGAAGAGAATTTGAATCTAGTGATGGATGTCAATGAGCTAAAGACACCGTTGGGTGAGATTAAAAGCAGGTTGTTAAGAGGGGGTGTATTCCCGGGGTGTGATGAATTTTGCTTGGATTGTTGGATACAGCCAGAGGGTTGTAACGAGTTGAAGCAGGGTATTCAGGCTATGATGGATAAGGGTACTTTGCAATTCGATAGAACCGAGGTTGAAAAGCATGTAGAGGCGTTGTGTGATGAGCTGAACGACGTTGCGACGGTGACAATTCCGAGGAAAATAATAACGATAACGGCACCTGCCAGGCGGCCGACGATCACGATTACTAAAGCAGGACCAGTTCCTTTTGAGAGTACTAAAGCAGTGTCGTGGACTTACGGGTTAGAGGTATATTGCGACGGTAAGAAAATTGAAGTCATTGGACAACCAGCGGGGGTTGTAGATAATGTTGTCGGAACAGGGGGTATGGCCAGAAGCGGAAGAATCTTCGCATCACCCGAGGTAGAGGCGGAAAGATTAGCCAAGGGTAAAGCCAAGGTAATTGAGGGTGGTCCTTCTCAGTTGAATGAAAAGGAAACGTCGCTTAAGGATGTGGAGGAGTTTATGAGGCTCATTCGTAAAAGTGATTACAAGATCGTTGAGCACCTCCAGCAAACGCCGTCAAAAATTTCCATCCTATCCTTGCTGTTATGTTCATAGGCCCATCGGAACGCTTTGCTGAAGATTCTAGACACGTCGTTCGTTCCTCAAGAGGTTTCTGTTAATCAGTTAGAAGGGATGATGGCGCATGTCAATGCGGGGCACAGTTTGGGTTTCACAGACTTTGATTTAACTCCGAGAGGGCGAGAGCACAATATAGCATTACATGTGTCAGTCGAATGCCGAGGCACGGTCATGTCCCATGTTTTAGTAGACACTGGATCTTCCCTAAATGTGCTACCGAAGAAAGCCATGATGAAGTTGGATATCAGGGGGATTATCTGCACACCCAGTGACTTAGTGGTGAGAGCGTTCGATGGAACGAGGAGGTCGGTTTTCGGATCAATAACATTACCGTTGCAGGTGGGGCCGGAAATATTTGAAACTGAATTCTATATAATGGACATCCAGCCAGCGTATAGTTGTCTCCTTGGGCGCCCATGGATCCATGCTGCCAGGGCAGTCACGTCCACGTTACACCAAAAGCTGAAGTATATGGTTGGGGATAGTGTCGTCACTGTTTGTGGAGAGGAAGATATTCTGGTTAGCCATTTGTCCTCGTTTAAGTATGTTGAGGTCGACGGCGAAATACATGAAACACCCTGTCAAGCCTTCGAGGGGTTGCGAAGTAAAGACAAAACTCCAGGGCCAAGCAAAATATCAGATGTGGTGGTGTCATCCTACAAAGAGGCTCAGGCTCTAGTGCAGGCAGGCAAAACCAAGGGATGGGGGCAGGTGTTGGAAATTCCCGTGAAGAATGACAGGTTCGGGCTAGGGTATCATCCTTCGTCATCAGCATCCTCTTCAGGAACGCCCAAGTTCAGAGGGCCGATAACCATTACGCCAAGCGGGGTGAGCTTCGAGACTATCAATGTTGTTTCCGATTCTGAAGACGGAGATAGCGACTGTGATATGGACGCGTGGATCAAGCCAAGCGTGCCAGGACAAAGTCTCTGCAATTGGTCTATCCGGGAAACTGTTTCTGTGACAACTAAACAGTAATGATTTGTTTTCTTAATTGTTGAATAATCCTGTGTCCTACCCGGGGCATAGTGATTTTGCTTAGGGCCATTTGGTTATGTACATTACACTGTTTAATCATGAAATAAAGGCGTTTTTCATATACAAATGTTGTGATCCTTGTTTTTCCTGTTTTTATCTTTTACAATAAAATGGCAATATGGTTATTTGCTTTGTATGCGTTTTGAAGCATTTAACCATTTCCTTTGCAGGATTACTATTTCAGATGACATCTATGAACCGCCTATGACTCACTTCGACTTCGAGCACCCGGTATTTCAGGCTGAGGAAGAGATTGTCGAAGATGGTGACGTGCCAGAAGAGTTGACCTGGTTATTGAAACAAGAAGAAAGAATCATTCTGCCTCATGAGGAAGTCATTAAGATTATCAATTTGGGGTCGAAAGAGGTTGTGAGAAACATCCGTATAGGGGTTGCGCTGCAGGGCGACATCAAGCGAAGATTGGTTGAGATGCTCAAAGAGTACAGTGATATATTTGCTTGGTCGTACGAAGATATGCCTGGGTTAGATACGGATATGGTTGTTCACCGTCTGCCCCTGCGAGAGGAATGTCCGCCTATTAAACAAAAGCTAAGAAGAACCCGACCGGACATGGCTGTGAAGATCAAGGAGGAAGTTCAAAAACAGTGGGATGCTGGTTTCCTAGCTGTTACCAAATATCCCTCATGGGTCGCTAATATTGTGCCAGTGCCGAAGAAAGACGGTAAAATGCGAATGTGTGTAAACTACCGTGATTTGAATAGGGCGAGCCCGAAAGATGACATTCCACTTCCTCACATCGATGTGCTGGTTGATAACACTGCTCAGTTCTCTGTATTCTCCTTCATGGATGGCTTCTCAGGCTATAATCAGATTAAAATGGCGCCAGAAGACATGGAGAAGACTACTTTTATTACTCCCTGGGGAACATTTTGCTACAAAGTGATGCCCTTCGGATTGAAGAACGCTGGGGCAACATATCAACGTGCTATGACGACTCTCTTTCATGACATGATGCATAAAGAGATCGAGGTTTATGTTGATGACATGATTGCCAAATCCCAGACGGAGGTGGAGCATTTGGTTAATCTGCTGAAACTGTTCAAGAGGCTTAGGAAGTTCAGGTTGAGACTGAACCCTAACAAGTGCACCTTCGGGGTGAGATCGGGTAAACTGCTGGGGTTTATTGTGAGCGAAAAGGGAATAGAGGTTGATCCTGCAAAAATAAAAGCAATACAAGAAATGCCGACGCCTAAAACAGAAAAAGAAGTGCGTGGGTTCTTAGGGAGGTTGAACTATATCGCTCGGTTCATCTCTCACCTAACTGCGACGTGCGAGCCGTTATTCAAGTTGTTGAAAAAGGATCATGTGGTGACCTGGAATGAAAATTGTCAAAAGGCGTTCGACAAGATAAAAGAATACTTGCAGGAACCTCCTGTTTTGATACCCCCGGTGGCCGGGAAACCGTTGATTATGTATTTGACGGTTCTTGAGGAAAGTATGGGTTGTATTCTCGGTCAACACGACGAGACAGGATGTAAAGAGCATGCAATCTACTATTTGAGTAAGAAGTTTACCGACTGTGAGTCCAGATACTCAATGCTCGAGAAAACGTGTTGTGCGCTAGCTTGGGCCGCCAAACGTTTGAGGCAATACATGCTGAACCATACAACCCTGCTAATTTCAAAGATGGATCCAATCAAATACGTGTTTGAGAAGCAAGCACTCTCCAGAAGAATTGCCCGATGGCAGATGGTGTTAACCGAATATGATATTCAATATGTCTCGCAAAAGGCTATTAAAGGTAGCGTTTTGTCAGAGTACCTTGCGGAGCAGCCTGTTGAGGACTACCAATCGATGAGGTTTGATTTTCCTGACGAGGATATCATGTACCTGAAGATGAAGGATTGTGAAGAACCGTTGCCGGACGAAGGACCAGAGTTGGGTTCCAAATGGCAGTTGATATTTGATGGAGCTGTGAATTCCTATGGTAGCGGAATAGGGGCAATTATCACTACTCCTCAGGGGTCTCACATCCCCTTTACTGCCCGGTTGACCTTTCCTGTTACCAATAATGAAGCTGAATATGAGGCTTGCATCATGGGTCTGGAGGAAGCCATTGATTTGCGAATCAAACATCTGGATGTATACGGAGACTCAGCTCTAATGGTGAATCAGATTAAAGGAGAATGGGAGACACGTCAACCCAATTTGATACCATATATGAATTATGCAAGGAGATTGTTGCCTTTCTTTGACAAGGTGGAATTGCATCATGTGCCGCGAGCAAAAAATCAAATGGCTGACGCCTTGGCGACATTGTCTTCAATGTATAAAGTTAACTTCTGGAACGAGGCTCCCCGGATTGTTATCTATCGGCTCGATAGGCCTGCATTCATATTTGCCATCGATGAAGCTTCCGATGGTCAACCCTGGTACTTTGACATCCAGAATTTCCTGAAGAACAAGGAGTATCCGACTGGGGCATCCAGTCGAGATCAGAAGACTCTCAGGAGATTGGCTGGCAATTTCTATTTGAACCCGGACGGTGTCCTATACAAAAGAAACCACGACTTGGTGTTGCTACGTTGTGTAGATGAGAAAGAGGTGAAATTGCTCATGGAAGAGATACATGAAGGTACATTCGGTACACATGCTGGTGGGCATGCTATGACGAGAAAACTGATGCGGGCAGGTTATTACTGGCTAACTATGGAAACACACTGTTTCAAGTTTGCAAAGAGGTGTCATAAATGCCAAATTTATGCGGACAAGGTCCATGTACCCCCAAGTCCTCTGAATGTGATGTCATCATCGTGGCCGTTCTCGATGTGGGGAATTGATATGATTAGAAAGATCGAGCCTATGGCATCAAACGGACACCGGTTCATCTTGGTGGCAATTGATTACTTCACCAAATGGGTGGAAGCAGCATCATATGCCAATGTCACCAAGCAAGTGGTCTCCAGATTTATCAAACGAGATATTATCTGCAGATATGGAATCCCTGAGTGGATTATCACCGACAACGGTTCGAATTTGAATAACAAGATGATGAAAGAGTTGTGCCAGAATTTTAAGATTGAACATCACAACTCTTCTCCTTACCGACCCAAGATGAATGGCGCTGTTGAAGCGGCCAATAAGAACATAAAGAAGATTGTTCAGAAGATGGTTGTGACCTACAAGGACTGGCATGAGATGCTACCTTTCGCTTTGCACGGTTATCGTATGAAGGTACGCACATCGACCGGGGCAACCCCTTTTTCATTGGTATACGGAATGGAGCCAGTGTTGCCGTTGGAGGTTGAGATTCCTTCCTTGAGGGTTTTACGAGATGTCCAACTTGACGAGGCAGAATGGGTTAAAGATAGACTGAATCAGCTCAGTTTAATGGATGACAAGAGGCTAGCTTCTCTCGCATACGGTCGGTTGTATCAGAGCCGGATGAAGAAAGCGTATGATAAGAAGATACACCCTCGAAGCTTTCAGACGGGCGACCTTGTGCTGAAGAGGATTCTCCCACCACAAACAGATCACAGGGGCAAGTGGACCCCTAATTACGAAGGGCCATACGTTGTTAGAAAAGTCTTCTCTGGAGGAGCTTTGTTGCTATCTACCATGGATGGTGAAGACTTTACGTCTCCTGTTAATTCGGACGCAGTTAAAAAATACTTTGCTTGAAAATGACCCGCTGGACAGTAAAAAGAGAGTCCAAGCAAAAATGGGGCATCCCGGCGAACCATGAAAAATGAATAAAAGGTTCGGGAAAAAGTTAAGGATAAAATTGAAAAGATGTACACCCGCGAAGTCGAAAACCTGCATTGGGCGACTTCGGCAAAAAGGGGTATCCCGGTGAATTGAAAACCCGCAAAGGGCGATTCACGCAAAAATTAGGGATTGAAAAAGCAAACGACTGCGGTCCGGATCCGATACTACATTGCTTAGTGGATTGGGAGTACCTGAGGGTTCGTTTATCCGACACAATCTCGTCCGAAAATTGAATACCGGGAAAGCGCCAGAGTCAGGCGAGTCATAGGAGGATCAGCTCAGGATCTTTGTCTGCACCATGTTGCCGACATGTATACAAATATTGTATTTGTATTTTTATGCTTTTTGTGCATATATGTATGTGTGTGTGCGTAACTTCCTCTTTTCAGGAGTTACATCCGATGTACAAAACTTTGCCTATTCAGAGGCCTGTTATTAATAAAACATGGTATTCAGTATTTGATGTTTGTGCTTTACTGTTTTGTATATGGAAAACGCCAATGTTCCGATGAACTTGCATGTGCATAACTTTGTTGGCCCTTGCCAATGATTGCTAAAACTTCGAATTGACTGAAGTAATGTCATGGACACTAACCCAAATAGATTTGGTTGTATAGATTTGTGTTGTCTCGTTTGTGTTTTGCAGGGTTCTCGCCCTTGAAGCGGACAATCAGAAAATTGTGGCCCTAGCCAGAGGCTCGTGGTGAAAAACTTGACTTTGTTTGATGCTAATCCCCATGCAGGTTGCGCCTTATCCCCAGAGGTTGAGACCATGTTATCCCTCACCGAAGGAGGGATTATTTTCCTAGAAGAGTATCCCCATGGAAGTTGTCCACAGGATATCCCCTCAAGACAAGATCAGTGTCCCATGCAGAGTTTATACTCCCCAGAGAGTCGAAAATGTGCGCATTCAATCCCCAACTGGGAGGATTTCCCTGGCACATAACCAAGATAGTAAGTTCAGAAGGATTAGCCCCACCGAGGATGGCTTTATTTCCCCCCGCAGGTCGTCGTGCTTTCGTCAAGATGGTTATCCCCAGCGGAGTGGTAGTTCCGAGTTCGTAAACAGTACCCAGACAGTTGTCTCCTAGAAGGGTTGCTTCTCCCCCAGTTGAGTTAGTCTTCCCAGCAGGTGTTATTCTTTCCTCCTAGTGGAAATCGATGTGTAATCTCTCCCCGACAGAGTTGGTTGTATTTTCGGCATTTATTTTGCCAGAGTACTTTACGATACCCTTTCATCCCCAACAGGGTGGTATTTGTCCTCGATAGCCGTGTTGAAGCAAGCTTATCAGAGCTCCCTAGCAGCCTGAACCTGCATTTGCATTTGCATACATTATCATGATTGCATATACCCGAAAACGCGTAGCATTTCCATGCCGTATGGAGCATTACGCCATTGCCAAACATATGCATTTTTGAAACATAAATCAGGTTGGTTAACCTTTTGCTTTCAGGTATGTTTCTCAGCGGGAGTATGAAGTTATAGTTCAGATCTATTGCCAGACGATCGAGGTCTCACCGTGAGACATGTGATGATGTCGTTCTTGTCATTATTTCTCTTATCCGACCAGCGGAGTGTTTTTCTTCAGGTTCGCTGTCGCGACAACATTTCAGGGTTTCATGAATCAAAATTTCAAAAGAGGTCACTTGTTATCGAAACGGGTTTCGGGCAGTTATTTTCAGAATATCCCCAGTGGAGTAAGCTACTACCAAGAATAGGCAAGGAAGCTATATCCAAGTTATGATTTTCCCGTAAGAATCAGGCGGAAGAACTTTCCTGTAAGTATCAGGCAGATGTGTTATGATTTTCCCGTAAGAATCAGGCGGAAGAACTTTCCTGTAAGTATCAGGCAGATGTGTTACCTTTTCGCGTAAGAATCAGGCGGATGAACTTTCCTGTATGTATCAGGCAGATGTGTTATGATTTTCCCGTAAGAATCAGGCGGAAGAACTTTCCTGTAAGTATCAGGCAGATGTGTTACCTTTTTCCGTAAGAATCAGGTGGATGAACTTTCCTGTATGTATCAGGCAGATGTGTTATGATTTTCCCGTAAGAATCAGGCGGAAGAACTTTCCTGTAAGTATCAGGCAGATGTGTTACCTTTTCCCGTAAGAATCAGGCAAATGAATTTTCCTGTATGTATCAGGCAGATGTGTTACCTTTTCCCGTAAGAATCAGGCGGATGAACTTTCCTGTAAGTATCAGGCAGACGTGTTATGATTTTCCCATAAGAGTCAGGCGGATGAACTTTCCTATAAGTATCAGGCAGACGTGTTATGATTTTCCCGTAAGAATCAGGCGGATGAACTTTCCTGTAAGTATCAGGAAGACGTGTTATGATTTTCCCGTAAGAATCAGGCGGATGAACTTTCCTATAAGTATTAGGCATACGTGTTATAATTTTCCCGTAAGAATCAGGCGGATGAACTTTCCTGTATGTATCAGGCAGATGTGTTACCTTTTCCCGTAAGAATCAGGCGGATGAACTTTCCTGTAAGTATCAGGCAGACGTGTTATGATTTTCCCGTAAGAATCAGGCGGATGAACTTTCCTGTAGGTATCAGGTAGATGTGTTATGTTTTCCCGTAAGAATCAGGCGGATGAACCCTTTTCCCGTATGAAGCAGGCGGATGGAGTCTCCCGTATGAAGCAGGCGGATGAATCTTTCCGGTATCCAGATAGATATTTCTCCCGTGGTAGACAGAGTATGTGAGTTGTGTTCCTATGTTCGACAAAAGTATTTTCCCCAAGGAAGTCGCTGTGATTTCCTCGTGTTACTATCCCCAGTAGAGTCCTCCTCAAAGTCGTTTGTGGGATGGGACCAACGGAGTTGGCTACTGCAGAGGTAGGCAGAGAAACGGTACTCAGATAATTTTCCCGTATGAAGCAGGCGGATGGATTTTCCTATGTTCAGGCCGATGACTTTTCCCGTAGGAAGCAGGCGGATGAATGTTCCTGTAATCAGGCAGATGACTTTTCCCATATGAAGTAGACGGATGGGGTTTCCTATGGTTAGACAGATGATGTGCCTGTAGGGATATGCAGATGGGGTTCCCTGTGATTAAACAGAAATGTTTCCCCGGCGAAAGCGTCGGGAGTTTTCCATAATATGAAGTCCTGATGTGGACAAGATGGATTACTCTTCAGGGACCATTTATCCCCAGCAGATATCTTCATTCGTATTGGCGAAGTGGGGGTCCTAACATGGACAAGGTTACTCCTGTGACGACAGAATCTCTACTCGTGTTGACGAATTGATTTCTCTTCTGGTGTTGATGAGGTTAGCCCAATGGCGTACGGAGGTGTTTTGCGAAGATAGTCCAACACCTGTGGCGTCACGCAGGTGGTTGAGGTTGAAATCAAAATTGTATCAGATAATTGACCAGTTGTTGCCGTAACAACCAGATTCAGTTCATTGGACGTTGCTTCTCAAGAAGTTTTGCAGTATCTCCAAGGTTGGCAAATTTCAGGATTTCTGTGGTATTCAACCGTCTCGTACCTCGAATGTTTGAAGGTCGTTCGCTCTTCACCCAGTCGAGTCCAAGCCGTTTGAATAGGGGCAGCTGTTGCACCCCAAAATTTGACCAACCGGTTCCCATATCTGGTTTATCTTTCGACGCATTTTGCATTCGCATTCTCATACTGCATACAATGCATTTTCCCAGTCAGATTGATTTTATCGGGATTACAGCCCCCTGGCGTTTTAGGCAGTTCAAGCCAGTTCGAATGAGTGTATTTTGAGAATTTATGCTCGTCCCGGTATTTCCAGATTGCGCTGTTGTTTTCAGGACATTTTAGTGTCCGACTTTTACGGTCTATTTCGTTATGGTTGCGTAATTGTTCTCTGATCGATTTAATCGGCTTCCTGGCATTTTTAGAATTTTCCCTTTTATTTTCTAGATTTTTAATAGATTTTTAATAGATTTTTAATAGATTTTTAATAGTTATTTGAGTTTTTAGGTATTAAATAGGTTTTAATATTTTCTTATAGCATTAAATAGCTTTTTCTAGAATTTTGATTAGATATTTCTTTTTAATAGTTTTAATAGATATATCTTTTTCTAGATATTAATATAGAATAATAGTTTTTTTAGAATTATTAATTAGATATTTTTTTAAATAGTTTAAATAGATTTTAATGTAGTTTTTAGAATATTAATAGATATTAGTTTCTTTTTAGAACAATATAGTTTTATTAGTGTTATTATTGATTTTGTAGATTTTAATAGAATTTGCAATTGGTTTTATAGATTTTAATATAGGATTTAAATAGAATAGTTTAGATATTAAATAGGTTTAGATATAGATTTAATGGTTTTTTAATTGGTTAGATTTTAATATAGATTTAATAGGTAAATAGATTTCAGATTTAATGGCACAACTTTAATAGATGTTTTAATATAATTAGGGTTTAATTGTTTAGTCATTAATTAGATTAGTTAATTGTGTAGTTAATTAGGGCTTTATTCTTCTTTGTTTTATTAGCAGTTTAATTAGTATTTTCGTTTTCTGTTAATTGGTAGATTAATTACGTTTTAACTCATTAAGTCCAGTATTAATCACACTTAATCAGTCTTAATCAGAGTTCAGTCTAAGTGGGCCAGGTGTTCAGCTTTTCGTGGGCCCAGTCAAAAGTCCAATTGCTGCCATGTGTCCTATTTAAAGGGGTCCCACGCGTCCTTCTCTCTCTTCTGCCACCTTACAAATTCTGCCAGCTCAATTTTCTGCCACCTCTCTCCCTCTCTCTCCCATGTGTCTCTCTCAGACCCCACACCCACAGCCACGCATCTCTCACTCACACTCTCTCTGCTTGCATGCGTGCCAGCTGTAGTCCACCCACTTCGCTCCACCGCCGGCCATGCAACCACCGCCGAAAACCGCCTAACCGTCGCTGGAACGCCTAACAGCTCACCGGAAACTGCAAAATTCCCAGAATTCATCCAAACACCTTCCAAACTTCATCATCCTCAACGATTGATCTCCATCAATCTTCTCCGGAAAACTCCTCCTCGCCGGAATCTTCACCAGCATTCATCCACGTTCTTCAGTTCTTCATCAAGATTCATCAACGATTCTCCTAGATCCTCATTTCAATATCAATATTCCATCGTCATCGTTCATCAATATTGTTGTTCATCTGCAATTTTTTCCAGAAACCTTCAAACGAGCAAGAACGTTCATCAACTTCGTCTCTAGATTTCGCCGGTTTCAAGATTTCGAGTACCTCCAACAGATCTTCGTCAACGGCCTCAAGGATTTCATCGCGCGTTCATTTTGAGTTCTCCAGAACTTCAAGATCGGCTTCGTTCATCATCAAGTTGGTAAGATCTTCGTCAGTCCCTCGCGAGAGCTCCACCAATATTGAACATCTTCATCTCAAATTTCCAGAAGCTTCATCGCCTTCATCCAGGTTTCCACTGAATCCATCCTTTATTGTAATTTTCTTGTTGTTAGTTGAGGATCTAAGTTAGCTTTGAGTGTTAGCGAGAGATGATTTGGGTTGAGAGGTGGAACGTTGTTGGTTTGGGGATGAACAAGGTTGCGAAGAGGTTTGTGAGACAGAGAGAGTTGGTGAGGGTGAAACGGCGTTAGGGATGAACAGTGGAGAAGAGTTTAGTGAATTAGGGTTTTTGTTGCTGAGGTTGAGTGGGTTGGATTCGGGCCTTAGGCCCATTGTGTTTGTTTGCTAATCATCTCCCCGTTTTCCCCATGACACCCCCCTTTCAGTGTGAATTTCGTTTGGGCCATAGGCGAGATTTGCTAACTGCACCCCTGTCTGAAGGCCCAATGGAATAACAGGCGAATTATTTGCTATTCGCCACAGGTTTTTTCCATTTTTCCCTGATTTTTCCAAGTTATTTTCTGATTTGGTCTGGGCTTAGCGCGTTTTGATAAGCGCACCCCCTCCTGAGCCCAACATTTATTTTGAACTGTATGAAATTGCTATTCACCACGCCTGTTTCTTATTTTTAGTTGATTTTCATTTTATTTCATGTTTGCATATAGGTTAGTAAATAATTCACAATAAATTGAAAAATAATCATTTTTGGTTGGGAGTTTTTTCCCTATTTTACTTAGGACCTCTAGAAAATTGTGAAATAATAAAAATATTAATTTCTTGCATTTTATATTTTTTGGTATATTTTACAATTTTATTGCTTTTATTTTACATTTGTTTGATATTGCCTTTTTCTGAATTTAGTATGAGAGATTGGTGCATGATTTTTGATTGATTCTTGTGAGGTTGATTATATTAGGGAAGCATGTACCCTTAGCAATTTTTTCATATTTTTGTGACCAAAACTTAGATTAATTTGAGAGGTAGATAGGAGAGGTATCAGAATTAGGGTTTCACAACACTTAGGTGTAGTTTAGGGCATAGTTTGGGTACTTAGGGTTTGATTTAGGCCTTGGGGTTTATATGGGGTATAGGGTATATAGTTAAGTTCCCTTAGAAATTAATCTAGGATTTTATAGTGAGTATTACTATTTTAGTTGATTTTTGCAATTTGGTTGATATTGGTGTGTTTCCCACTTGGGATGTTGTTTTGTTTGTGGGGTTTGGGTCATTTCAATTGGGTGTTGGGCTTGGGCTTTGCTTGTTGAGTCTAATGAAGACCTTGGATGATGGTTGGAGACAAGGGATAGAGCTTGATGCATGAAGATTCCTCTCCTGGAAGATGGTTTGTGAAGACTTAGGAGATAGGAGAAATAGGGAGAGCCTTAGATTAGAATGATTTCTTCTTACAAACATAGAAAGCATCTTGTGCTTCTATTCCTCCCTATGACATAAATTCCTTCTATGGTATTCACATCCCTCCTTTGGAGGGATAAATGGCTTATTTTAGAAGTAGAACTTTGAGGGAACATTTCTCTTATAATGTTAAACCCTTATAGGCTTCCTTTGGTTGTCAATAAGCTGTTTAGCATTTCAACTTAATATGTTAAGTGATTCTCTCCTGTGAATGCTTGCCTTTAAGATATAAGTCCATTGAAGATAAGAAGTGCATTGAAGATTGATGAAGAGGAAGCTTGTGCCTGTCAAAGCTGGATATCTGTTGAAATTAGGGTTTTGCTGCTGTTTGAAGCTGTCTATGTGTTGGGGGTTCATTGCTTACCAGAGCTGGGGTACTTTTGAAGACAGGAGCTTATCTAAAGCTTGGGGATCATTTAAGAGTGAAGATGGGATCTTGCTTGAAGTTGGTGCTGTTAACTATTTATTGTTAATCAACTGTAGCTGTCAGAGTTGGGGCTGTTTGAACTGCTTGCTGTCAGAGCTGATGTTGCTGTTAGAGCTGGTGTTAGGTTTTATTTCTCTTTCTGTGTTGTTAGTTGGCTTGTTCAGCTTGCCCCCTTAGGTTTGAAGTGAAGCTGTTTCACTTTGCCTATTGTTTTCCCAGGTTCGAGGTTGAGTGGGACTCCCTTGCCTCGCTTGTATTGCTGCATTGCATGCATTTTACTGTTTACTGTATATCCGCTGTTTCTTTTCCGTTTATCCCCTAGGATCTCTGTTTTTCTCTGTGCAAGAGAGAAATATGACAGACATTAGGTGTTAACCCATGCATGATAACATTAGGATAGTTTTATCCCATTTTCAACCATAGGATTTTTAGAGCTTCTTTCTCTTCTCATCTCGAAACAATCAAAAACACAGTAATAAGGTTAATCGATGTCGTACGTTACGAGCCTTAAGCTATTTGAGAAAGGGTTGCTGGAGAGTTTCTTTCCAGTAGTCTGGCTGCTTAGTGTGGTACCCTTTGGGTGACACGCGATGTAGTCACTCTCAAGTCATAGTCTCTAGTGCGTCAGAGATTGCAAACATCTAAAAAACACTTCTTGCGTAAAAGACTGAAAACAAACCTCAAAGTGTCATTTTGTCCGCTTGGACTCCTAATCAGAAGAAAACCTTTTCAGAAGGATCTAAAAAACAGTCAGACAAATTTGTGTCCTCCGTAGCCCAAACTACGTTTGCTCTGATCTTTCACGCTGTATGAAAGTAGGTAGGCATAGGATGTTGTATCCTAGCGAGCAACCTTCCCCTCCTTTCCCGTAGGTAGGCGAACTACGTTGACTCTGATTTCTCGTTCCAGACGGGAATACGTAGGCATAAAGTGCGATACTTTGCCGAGTCATTTTATTTTCTTTTAACCCCAGACCTGTAGAATAGATAGAATAACAATCCGTACTAGAAAACAAACGTGGATCCCGTCGAGTACGACGGACGTGAGGGGTTCTAATACCTTCCCCTTGCGTAACCGACTCCCGAATCCAGGATTTGGTTGCGATGACCATTCCTTTCCCGTCTTTGCGGTAGGTTTACTTTGAGCGTTTCCTTTCCCTCCGTTGGGATAAATAACGCACGGTGGCGACTCTTCTGTTCATCCGGCGCCGATTTTCGCAGTAGCGACACTACCCTAAACCAAGGAGAGACCGACCAACTCTTAGTCGTCTTGCTAAAATATCCCTCCGCCTTAGGATATAACATCTCTGATCTAAAAGGTATAAGTCCATTTGTGTGCATGCACCGAATCTCGCTTGAGGAAGACTCAAAACCCTCTAGAGAACATCAGAGAAGGATAAAACCTATAATGAGTGATGTTGTAAAAAAGGAAGTTCTCAAGTTACTAGAAGCAGGTATAATTTATCTGATCTCAGATAGTAAATGGGTAAACCCTGTGCATGTAGTACCGAAGAAGGGAGGCATCACAGTCGTGCAGAACGAGAAAGGAGAATATGTAGCTAAACAGATAGAAGGAGGATGGCGTATGTGTATAGATTATAGGAAATTAAACAAAGCTACTAGGAAAGACCATTTTCCCTTACCATTTATAGACCAAATGTTGGAACGTTTAGCCAGACACTTCTATTTTTGCTACCTGGATGGATATTCAGGATTTCTCCAAATCCCCAAACATCCGGAAGACCAAGACAAAACTACCTTTACATGCCCTTATGGAACTTTCGCCTACAGACGAATGCCTTTCGGTCTCTGTAATGCACCAGCAACCTTCCAACGTTGCATGATGGAAATCTTCACAGGTTACCTAGATGGAATCATGGAAGTATTTATGGATGATTTCTCGATTTGCGGATTTGATTTCAACAATTGTCTCACAAACCTTGAGAAGATCCTGAAAAGATGTGTTGACGTCAACCTAGTGTTGAACTGGGAGAAATGTCACTTTATGGTCACCGAAGGTATAGTTTTAGGACATATAGTCTCTGAGAGAGGTATTGAAGTAGATAAAGCCAAAATAGAAGTGATTGAAAACCGTAAACCCCCTAGCACTATCAGAGAAGTCAGAAGCTTTCTTGGACACGCTGGTTTCTATCGGCGTTTTATTAAGGACTTCTCTAAAATTACCAAACCTTTAACCGGCCTCCTAATGAAATATGTCGAGTTCAGCTTTGACGAAAAATTCCTAGAAGCATTTAAATTTCTAAAACATGCTCTGATCTTAGCACCCATCATTCAACCTCTAGATTGGGACCAACCGTTCGAAATCATGTGTGACGCTAGCGACTATGCTGTAGGAGTCGTTCTAGGGAAAAGAAAGGATAAGAAATTACATGTTATATACTATTCCATTAGAACCCTAGACGTTGCTCAGCTTAATTACGCTACCACCGAGAAGGAACTTCTTGCCATAGTTTTCGCTATGTATAAGTTTTGATCCTATCTGGTAGGAGCCAAAATCATAGTTTATACAGATCATGTTGCCATCCGTTACTTATTGAACAAGAAGGATGCCAAACCTAGGTTACTTTGATGGACCCTTCTGTTACAGGAGTTTGATCTGGATATTAAAGACAAGAAAGGCACGAAAAATGTAGTTGCCAACCACCTTTCTAGGCTCGAGTATATAAAACCAGACCCACTCCCCATTAACGACGATTTTACCCATGACAGGTTAATCGCTAGGATAGAAGCCATAGAAGAAAGAAACCTAGTACCTTCTAAGAACCCTGAGAGATCTCTAACAGTAAGCAACGTACCTTGGCACGCAGATTTTGTAAATTACCTAGTTGCCGATATTATACCCCCTGATTTTAACTACCAGCAGAGAAAGAAGTTCTTTAGAGACGTAAGACACTTCTATTGGGACGAGCCGCTCCTTTTTAAGAGGAGCACGAACGGTATTTTCCATCGTTGCGTCCCAGAAGAAGAAGTAAGAAAGATAATAGAACACTGCCACTCTGCACCTTATGAAGGACACTCAAGTACATCTAAAACACATGCCAAGATTCTTAGAGCGGGCCTGTTTTGGCCAACAATGTGACGTGATATACACACCTATATAGCCAAGTGTGACCGGTGCCAGTGCACTGGAAACATCTCAAGACGTGACGAAATGCCTTTAAGGAACATTCAAGAGGTGGAACTCTTTGATATTTGGGGCATAGACTTTATGGGACCTTTTCCGTCTTCCTTAGGAAACAAATACATCTTAGTTGTAGTCGATTACGTGTCTAAATAGATCGAGGCCATAGCCTCCCCCACCAACGACACTCATGTAGTCATTAAGCTGTTTAAGAATTACATATTCCCTAGATTCAAAATTCCCCGTCTTGTTATCAGCGATGGTGGATCGCATTTTATATCAAGAATTTTTGAAAAATTTTTAAGAAAATATGGAGTTAAGAATAGGATAGAAACACCTTATCACCCATAGACTAGTGGCCAAGTAGAAGTAACCAATAGAGAAATAAAACAAATCTTAGAAAAGATGGTCTCTATATCAAGAAAAGATTGGTCTCAAAAGCTGCAGGATGCACTATGGGCCTACAGAACCGCCTTCAAAACCCCTATTGGAACAACCCCTTACCAACTAGTCTATGGAAAATCTTGTCACCTCCCATTTGAATTAGAACACAGGGCCTATTGGGCCATAAAAACCCTAAACTTTGACTATTCGACCGTTGGACAAAACCGCGTCCTTGATTTACATAAACTAGAAGAACTCCGCCAACCCGCCTATGAAAATGCCATTATCTATAAAGAAAGAACCAAAGCCTGGCACGACAAGAAGATCGTAAAGAAAGACTTTCACGTGGGAGACCCTATTCTCCTGTTCAACTCTATATTTCGACTCTTTCCTGGCAAGCTCCGTTCAAGGTGGACAGGTCCCTTTACAGTTACTAAAGTTTTACAATCAGGAGTAGTCGAGATCTAGAACCAATCATGTAGCCCATTCGTTGTAAACAGGCAAAGATTAAAACTCTACGAAGGAGGAGACATTCTCGACGATTACTCCAGCCATACCTTGATTGATGCACCATTGCCTACTTCATACATATAGGTTTTGTTCGTCAAGCTAACCACGTTAAACAAGAGTTGTCTGGGAGGAAACCCATGGTTTTCTTTATCTTTCATCCTTTTTATTTTTACTTTATTTTATTTTATTCTGTTTTCTTTTAAGTGTCAACTGACGGTCTATGATGATTGTGCTTTCAGGTTTTCTGAGTTTTATTTTTCAGGATGCAGCAGCATGATGACATGCACGTTGCCTTCAGAGACGACAGGCAGAGAGAGAGGTACTCGATTCTTCGACAGCGTCCTATGGCACCGACCAGGTATCTGGATTAGGCCTGCATGGAGGCTCTAGGGATCGAGCCCAGCGTACAATTCCTCTGTCACCAGCTCCACTAGGGCGAATATGCTGATGAGCTACACCTGACTTACAGGCACCTCACATTAGAGTTTCTCAGCTTGTTCTCCCATAAGCCATTGATCAACGAGGAAGGGCTGGCTACATTCAGACTTTTTAGAAGGGAGTACGCCTTCACCAACAAAGGATTCGGAGACCTACTTGGATATTCGACCACCACTGATTCCATTCCTGACCTCCCGATGGGCTACTTTATGAGCAGAGACATTGATCAGTTCTGGCGAGATATCACAGGAGGAGGGAGCCTAGATCCATCGACTCAGCTATCTCCAGTGATTTATAACCCAGCTATGAGGTACTTTTAGATGACTATGGCTCACACCTTCCTTGGAAAGGAAGATTCTGACATGCATGTTAGCGAGGAGGAGATATTCTTCCTATTATGCGCTAACAGGCTACGCCCGGTAGCGTGTGGGAATTTCTTGTTGAACAACTTCGAGGGCCAAGCTAGATCATTCAAAGGAGTTATTCATGCGGGAGGCACAGACACACATATAGCCACTGCATTAGGCCTGACTAATCAGTT
The DNA here is from genome assembly GCA_963859935.3 of Lathyrus sativus. Classification (NCBI taxonomy): domain Eukaryota; kingdom Viridiplantae; phylum Streptophyta; class Magnoliopsida; order Fabales; family Fabaceae; genus Lathyrus; species Lathyrus sativus. The sequence continues at coordinate 321,291,259 of OZ012736.1, forward strand.
GTTGCATCTGACCCCTTATTGTGGACCTACCTTGCTTGACATTGATTTTTGTTTGGATCGTGGGCTGATGCGAAGGGCAT